>UESW01002799.1:131743-159329 GCA_900491605.1 Calamus simplicifolius | reverse complement strand
GTTAAGGAGGTTAGATGCAGAGCTAGCTGTAGAAGAATCAGGAGCCTTGTTGGCTACTTTCAGAGTGAGACCCCAAATGCTAGAAGAAATAAGAGAAGCTCAGTTGCTAGATCTACATTTGCTTAAAGCTAGAGATTTAATTCAGAGTGGGTCTCAGTCAGAGTTTTCTGTTAGAGGTGATGGAGTGTTATTATTCAAGGGCAGAGTTTGTGTGCCAGCTGTGGAATCAGTGAAAGATCAGATTTTAAGGGAAGCACATAGCTCAGCTTATTCAATGCATCCAGGTAGTACTAAGATGTATAGAACTATCAAACAGAATTACTGGTGGAATGGTATGAAAAAGGAGATAGCTGAGTATGTATCTAAGTGTTTGGTGTGTCAGCAGATTAAGGCTGAACATCAGTGTCCAGCTGGAAAGCTTCAGCCTCTGTTTGTGCCAGAGTGGAAGTGGGAGCATATAACTATGGATTTCGTTGTAGGACTCCCAAAGACCAGAAGGGGCAATGATGCTATATGGGTGATAGTTGATAGATTGACTAAGTCTGCTCATTTTCTGCCTATTAAGATTGTCTTTACCTTGGATAGATTAGCAGAATTATATGTGCATGAAATTGTGAGTAGGCATGGTGTGCCAGTATCGATAGTATCAGATAGGGATCCAAGGTTCACATCTCAATTTTGGGCAGAATTACAGAAAGCTTTGGGGACTAAATTGAGGTTCAGTACAGCATTTCATCCCCAAACCGATGGTCAGTCAGAAAGAACCATCCAGACACTGGAGGATATGCTGAGAGCTTGTGTCATGGAATTTTCTGGTAGCTGGGATGATCATCTACCTTTAATAGAGTTTGCTTACAATAACAGCTACCATTCTAGCATTGATATGGCACCATATGAGGCCTTGTATGGGAGAAAATGTAGAACTCCAGTGTGTTGGGATGAGGAGGGAGAGAGAAGGCTGTTAGGCCCTGAGTTAGTGCAGCTTACAGCAGATCAAGTTAAAATTATAAGAGCTAAATTAAAGGCAGCCCAGGATAGACAGAAGAGCTATGCAGATAAAAAGCATAGAGAGGTAAAGTTTGAGGTTGGAGATAGAGTCTTTCTGAAGGTATCTCCTTGGCGAGGTATTATGAGATTTGGAAAGAAAGGCAAGTTGAGTCCCAGGTATATTGGACCCTATGAAATTCTGGAAAGAGTTGGGACACTAGCTTATAGATTGGCTTTACCTCCAGAGTTATCTCAGATTCATAATGTATTTCATGTATCAATGCTTAGGAGGTATGTGCCGGATTCCTCTCATGTGATTCAGTCTGAGACTATAGAGTTACAGGGGGATTTATCATTTGCAACAGAACCAGTGAAGATCTTGAGTAGGGAGATTAAGCAGCTCCGCAGTAAAAGAATTCCATTAGTTAAGGTGCAATGGTTAAATCATCAAAAAGAGGAGGCTACATGGGAGCGAGAGGATGAGATGAGATTGAAGTACCCCCATCTATTTGAAAATATATCTAGCTAAATTTCGAGGACGAAATTTCTTAAGAGGGGGAGAATTGTAACATCCTGAAAACCTTGTAATTATGGCATTTTCATTTGAAATGAAAGTCAGAAAGTTTCAGTGAAATGTGGGTGTGTTGGCCTTTTGATAAATGTAAAGAGAAGAAATTTTGGAGTAAATAAGTATATTTCTGAATGTTAATGAGTTTGATTTAAGAAATTGAGAGACTTAAGTTTTAATGGGTTTAAATCACAAGAAAAATCAAGTTTAGTTTGAGTTTTATCCTAAAATGATGTTTTTAGTGGTTGGAGTCGACCCTAATTGGAGTGGAGTCGACTCTGGCACGGTTTTAAACTTTCGGCACGCTTTGGAGTCGACCCCTGCAGAGCTGGAGTCGACCCTACTTTTCAGGAGTCGACCCCTACTTTTCTGGAGTCGACCCCTATTTCTGCTGGAGCCGACTCCAAATCTGTTCGAGCCGACTCCAAGACGGCAGGTTTTTCTGAGTTAAATCTTGAGAATTTCATATTTAATCCGTTTCAAGTCCGATTTGGATGCCGTTTGAACCGTTGGATTTCTAAAATCGAGTTCTTCAAGCTGGTAAAGTCTTTTCTTAGAAATGTTACATAAAAGTATCGATTTAAGTAAAAAGGATATCTGGGCTATAAATCGATTAAAAAAATGCTATATCAGGGGCAAAATGGGAAAAGGCTCCGATGTCAATTGCTAATTGTGTTAAGGGCAACTTGGGAAAGAAAATCTAAGGGCAAAATATCATGGTTATAAGTGAGCCACGTGTTTTCCAAAAAGCGCGTTAAGAGTGTTTGAGGGCAAAAGGGGAATTTGGCATGCCTTAACCCTTAAGTTTCCAATGACTTGGTCCCCAAGTCATTAGAGAAAAAGGGAAACGTGGGTTCAGCCAGAGAAAAGAAAGAAAGAAAGAAAGAAAGAAGAGGAGAAAAGAGAGGAAGAGGAAGAAGAAGAAGAAAAAGGAGGAAGAAAGAGAAAGGGAAAGGGAAGCTTGGGGTTTGTGCTCGACTCCAGGTAAGCTATAGCTTCCCTAGATCTTGTATGACTTTAGATTTTCTTAGATTATTGTATTTTGAGGTAATAGTAGAAGTAATCTTGAGTAGAGAAAGGGTGGAAGAAAATAATGAGATATTAGAGGATAGATCATGTATGCATGCATGGTTCGTGGGAAAACCTCGTGTGGAGGTAATCCTAATAGCTATCGTATCTGTATGTTGACGTAGGTCAAGAGGGTTATTCCAGGGAGCCGAAATACCAGAGTTGAGTACCAGTCGTCGAGGAGTAACCTACTAAGGTGAGTGGGTTTCTCATCTAGCAATGAGAAGTTAATTTGAGCTAGTATAATGAGATTAATACCTAGTTATGGTATGTTATGTTTAGCAGAGTATTATGTATGTTTTAAATATGAGAAATGAGAACCTAGTATATGATATTCTGATAAATGAGTTTTGAGCATGAGTTTTAAGCATAAACATGAGTTTCGAGCATGAGTTTCATAAACACATAAGCATGAGTTTCGATGAGGGGATTTTTAATGTATACATGGCATATTTGCATGATAAAGCTTTACAAATGATGTATGTATCATACTGAGCATCAGGCAGCTAGGGGGCTGATCACCCTTTAGACTGTACTGTAGCATGAGCAT
Source organism: Calamus simplicifolius (assembly GCA_900491605.1). Taxonomy (NCBI): domain Eukaryota; kingdom Viridiplantae; phylum Streptophyta; class Magnoliopsida; order Arecales; family Arecaceae; genus Calamus; species Calamus simplicifolius. The sequence continues at coordinate 156,156 of UESW01002799.1, read as the reverse complement.
TGCACACTACTATCGAGCCGGCACCTCCTTGCGAACAGATCGTACGATGAACCCCAGAATCAGGGGTGAGTGCACGCTTAACCAGACCAGTGGGGCTGGTTGTGAGCAGCCCGTGGGGGCATGAATCATAGCTCAGTGGAGCTGATTACTATATATAGCCCGTGGGGGCAGAGAGAAAACCCGAGGTTCCAGGGTTAAGGAACAAAGCACTTTGCCAGGTGAACCGCACGGGTAAGGGGTGCTATTTGTGCGGGGATCCTGTTGCTAGTCACGCACCCGATGAGAGTACACCTATAGAAGGGCGACTGTAGGGTGGTACCTCAGAGGCATTACACACACAGCCCAGCATCATGAGATCTAAAAGCATATGTTGTGATATAAAAAGGGCCAATGGGCCAAATAGTTATCCCGAGAGGGAGAGCTTACTTGAGATGCCAGTGGGCAAGCAGATCCTGATGGGAGTCTGGGTTGTAGATAAAGAATGCATATCTTCATATTGTAATGCATGGATTTTTATCTTAATGAGTTATCTTTCAGTGAAAGTTATTATAGAGTATTTCAGTACTGATATGTTATTTGAAGAATAAGCTACATTTTATTTTATCTGATATCATGTTAAAAATGTACTTTGAGTTGTACAAGCTAAATAGTTTCAGCATACGATTGAAATTAAGAGGTTATGGTTCTCTATTTCTCCATAGTTAGATGGTTATCCAGTCACTGGGACTTAGGTCTCATCCCTCTATGATTTAAATGTTCTTTCAGATCAGTGAGTATTTCTGCCAGGATCACAAGATAAACAGGACAGAACCCTTAGCTGGTGAAGCTGCTTGGATGCAAGAGTGTATAAATGCTAGCCTTGTATATTGAGAGAGTGTGGTTTGATATTTGTATTTTGTATATGTGTATGTGTACAGTGAGATGTAATGATGTTTTAGACCTTTTTGGATATGAATACGAGACTTATGTTTTGGAGAAAATTATGAGCATGATGTGTGCACTTAGGATTTTGATGTCGATTGTGAATGTGATCTTGTAAACTGCCTGAGGAATGTCATGAAAAATATTATCTGAGCAGGTTGATGCTTAGTGTTGATTGAGTGATTTGTGTATATAATTGAGATGAAAATGAAAAGTTTTTAACAGGATGTGTTTTCGTGTGTCTGCCACTTATGATAATTAGTTGGGGTTCTCTAGCTCTTTATGGAGCGCTACATAAAGACTAGTAAAACTCTATCCGATTACCACAAGTGTGCAGGTGTGCTGTCGGTGGCCCCAGAGAGAAGGGGGAGCTGACAGTTGGGCAGGAGGTCGTTCAAGCTATTCAGGATGTTTTCCGAGCTAGACACATTCCTTCTGAATGGAATCAGACTTCATTACCTTGGTGCCCAAGAGAGTGGATGCTTCTCTTCCGCAGCACTTTCGGCCCATTAGCCTCTGCACTACATTGTATAAGGTCTGTGCTCGCCTTTTAGCTCGCCGCCTTTGTCTGGTGATTCCTCGTCTCATATCGGAGGAGCAGGGGGCTTTCATTAGAGGGAGGTCTATTTCGGATAATGTTCTTATTGCTCAGGAGTTCATGCATGCTCTTCAGAGAGCTCCGGTCAGACGATGTCTTATGGCTGTTAAGCTCGATATGGAGCGTGCTTATGATAGAATGAGCTGGGTTTTTTTGTACCGCTCTCTTCTGGAGTTTGGGTTTGATGAATTATTTATAGAATGGATTATGGCTTGCATTCACAAGCCCTCTTTTTCTCTAATCATCAATGGAAACCCGACTGATTTTTCCACTCTAGTGTTGGTCTCAGGCAGGGTTGCCCCTTATCTCCTTTGTTGTTCATCCTGGCTGCTGATGATCTTTCTCGTGCTTTACGTCAGGCTCAGCAGGACAGGCGGATTGCCCCAGTTATAGCTGGTCTGAGGGCCTTTTTGTCTCCACCTTCTCTTTGCTGATGACTGTATCCTCCTAGGCCAAGCTTCTATTGAGAATGCGGCTTCCTTTCATTCTATTATTCAGAACTACTGCAGGCTTCAGGTCAGAAGGTCAACTTTTTGAAGTCTTCTATTGTTTTAGCCCGAAGACCTCTAGATCCACTAGAGAAGCCATCATCAATTTGTCGGGTATCACCACTCAGACTGATAGATTTATGTATTTGGGATCCCTATAACGGGGAGATGCCCCCGTTGCTCTGACTTCTCCGAGATTGAGAGACGGGTGCGCCAGCGCATTGAGGGATGGCAGGTCACTGGTCTTTCGATGATGGCTAGGGTTATCATTATTCGATCAGTTCTTTCCTCTCTTCCCCTGCATATCCTGTCGAATGCTGCCATTCCGATTACTTGCCTGAGGAGGATCGAGAGATGCTTTCGTGATTTCCTATGGGCTTCTATGCAGGATGGTCATGGGATTCACCTCTTATCCTGGGATTTGGTCTGCATGCCTATCGGTGAGGGTGGTCTCGGTATCCAGTCTTTGATTGTTAGAAGAAAAGCCCTTATTGCCAGACATGCTTCGAGATTTCTTCTTGAGCCGCATTGTCTTTGGAGCTCTCTGATGCGTAGAGGTATGGAGAATGGTCGGCTGCCATGCAGATTACTCCACCTCGGGGTGCTCCTCTTTTTGGAAGGAGGTCTGTTGCTATGGTCAGGCTATCTTGGACAATATCTTGTGGATGATCGGAGATGGTTCTTCGGTTAACGTTATTCAGGATACCTGGATTTCTGAGCTTCCTCTCTCTCGGTGGCCCTCCTTTATCAGTATTGAGGCCCTTCCAGTTTAAGGGTTAAGGACTTGATCTCCTTAGACCCTCCTGTCTGGCATATCCCCTCGGTGACCAGATTCTTCGGTGCTGAGCTTGCCCGGCGGATTTTATCGATGCCTCTTCTTCCTGGTCGATCTTCTGATGTTAGACTCTGGCAGAGATCCTGTCTCTCTAAGGCTCCGACTAGGGATCTGATGATGATGTTCAGACCTCAGCCTCAGCGCTCAGAGGATGCAGCGTGGATTTGGAAGCTTCCTACTATCCCCAGAGTTCAGTTATTTATATGGAAACTTCTGTGGGACTCTCTTCCTACTGTGCTCTCCTATCTCAGAGGGGTCTACCTATTCAGTCGATCTGCCCTTTATGCAGCTTGGAGGAGGAATCTATAGATCATGCTATTTTCATCTGCCCCAGCGCTAGACGGGTCTGGCATATAATGGGTTATTCTTTCAGACAGAATGACTCGAGCTCCCTATGCTCTTCCTTCCTTCTTGACCTTCAGTGGTGCTCTCAGCATAAGAAAGGTCTCTGAACGGTCACAGCTTATCAGATTTGGCTGTCTAGGAACCAGCTTATTTTCTCTGATGATACTATTTCTCTTCATAAGATTGTAAGGAAGATTAGATTATTGGTGGCGGACTGTGCTCATGTTGGTTCTGACGTCTCTGGTCACTGGGGATCCCCTGCTGCTTCGGCAGCGAACCGGCATACGGTTTTTATTTCTTGGGAGCCCCCCCTCCAGGGTTTGTCAAAATCAACTTTGACAGGAGTGTCCGTGGAAGAGCTGCTGGTTCTGCTTTCATTATCCGAGGACCTCATGGTGACTTATTGGTAGCGGGAGGTTTTGACACTCTTGACTCCTCTGTTCCCATGACCGAGCTTTATGCAGCTTGGGCGGGTATTTCTTATGCTGCTCGGGTTCTTCATGCTCATAGGCTTTTGATTGAGGGTGACTCCATGTCGGTCATTTCTTGGATATAGATGCAGAATTGCCCTTCTGGTCATACTAATCCGATTCTTTTAGATATTTGGGCTATTCTGCGGGAGGTTGATTGCGTCCAGACCCATCTTATTTATCGTGAAGCTAACTCGACGGTGGATTGGATGGCTGCTTCAGTGACTCAGCTTTCTGGTTCATAGATTTTAACGCCGAATGACCCCTATCGTACTCCTTTGCAGTAAATTTTGTACTATAATCTATTTGGGCTGATTCGCATTAAATTAATGTGATCGCCCACTTGTAAAAAAAAAAAAAAAAAAAATCGAAAGAACGGGTTACATAGATGCCAGTTTAATTGCCACCAGGGTAATGGCCTCATGCCGTCATCCCCTTCAAATTAGAATCCTTCACACGTGCTTTCCAAATTCCAAAGTCCGTCTTTTTTGTAGGATCAATCGTTATCCCCTTGAAATCAGAATCGTTAGCACGTGCTTTCCAAATTCCAAAGACCGTCCTTGTTTGACCGAGCGTTAAACTATAGCCACATTCTTGATAAAAAAATTATGTAATTATATTTCAATAAATATAATATATACATAATAATATTTTAAAATAATTTATATTAAATAAAAAATTAAATATTATAGCTTAAATTTATTTGTTACTAATTAATTTTAATTTTAATTTTTAAAACTGTATGATTCTAGCCTACTGATTGGTTGAACACGTTTGTAGCTCGTTTGAAATTTAAAACTTTTTTTTAATTCTTAAAACTAAACTATGACCCATATTTTTGATAAAAGAATTGTATAATTATATTTTAATGAATACCCTATAGGTATGATTTGGACGGGATGTTATTTTATTATTTTTTTTATCACTGTGCTTCAATCCCAGCCATTTAATACCTCCTATTTAATGCCTTAATACCCTTATACTACCTCGTATGTTTTTGGGCTTCACCTTATTTACAACACTACCTACACACAGCTGAAAACATAGCAGCAAAAGCTTGTATGCATAGCTGGGAAAAGAATTTGAACGATGAACGTTTTCACCATTTCATGGATGTGATATATATATATATATATATATAGAGAGAGAGAGAGAGAGAGAGAGAGAGAGAAGGCTTAGCTTCATTGGAATGTAGCCCAACCTAGGCTTAGTTATCTCTTTTTCATCATTTAATTCATACAATTTATGGATAAAAAAAAGATTGAGTAACTTTAAAATTTATATGAATTTAAGGATGAGAAAGATAACTGAATCCTAAATTTGGTTATATTGAATGTAGCCAACTCTAACTCTTTCACCTTATATATAAGTATGACTCATACAACTAAGCTTTAACCCCAAAGATTTTTATTAGGTCAAACTCGATCATATAAGCTACATACCAAAGGCATGGCATTTTCGTTCAGTCAAAGACACCTCTTGCCAGGCTAGCAAAGATGCTTACTCTAGTTGGAAGCAATTGAGTTAATTTCATGCTTAACCTCTTAACCTTCCTAAACTATTGCATATTTGCACTTCCCTTAGAATCAAAAAATATATATATATATACAATTGACCTCTAATTGTATCCATTAAATTTAACAAAAAAATTGGTCATGTAATATGGTCATGTGACCAATAAAGTATGGATCAATAAATATAAAAATAATCTCAAAACAGCAGATATTGGTTTAATTAAAGTTGATTTAATCATAGCCTATTTAAATTTACCAAAAAATGTGATCACTATTCCATCAATTTTAATAAATTTAAATGGCAGTGATGAAATGCAAATTAAATCATAAGTAGAATATTAATTATATTTTTATAGTTTAAGGGTAAAGTGCAAATACAATCATAGTTTAGAAGGGTTTGATCAAAATAATCCAAAGAATTTCTTGCTTTTATACTATACGAAGCAAAAACTCTTTTAGGATGATACGGTTAACCATGCAGCTAATGCTTTGGTGGAAAGTTCCAAAGTAGCAAAAAAAATAAAAAAAAATAAATGATGGAATACTAGTACAATCAAGTATCACAATACACACACACACACACACACACACACACACACAAAACTAGTATATAATCTATGCAATAAGCATGCATAATTTTTTCTTCTTTTTCAATTACTCTTCAAATATAATATAATAAATTGCAATAAATAAAGGACTTAATATCTAGTTTCATTGTATATTAAGCGCTAAATTTTAATTAAGAATCAAAAAAATCTTATTATTAAAATCGATATCATTAATACTAATATTACATTATCAAAAAAAAAATAACCAAGCAGTAGTCTAGTCTCCAAAAAGAAATTCAATCATTAACACTAACATTATTGTTGAATATGATTTTTCTCTTTTTTAATTATTTTCAAAATATAAACTAATAATGCAACAAATTATAATAAGAGAGAGCTCTAATAGGCCAATTTATATTATATATTAAATAATAAACTTTAATGATAGTCAAATGAAGAACTTTAAATAAATCTTTATTTTAAATATATAAAAGGCCCATAATTAAGTTATCTATACCAAAGAATGGGCCTGATTTAAATATTGGGCCAAGTCATGAGAATTCAAGAATATATATATATATATATATATATATATACATATATACATGTATGTATATATATATACATATATACATGTATGTATATATATATATATATACATGTATGTATGTATATATATATATACATGTATGTATGTATATATATATATATACATGTATGTATGTATATATATATATATATACATGTATGTATATATATATATATATATATATATATATATGTATGTATATATATACACACATGCACATATATACACATGTACAAATGCATTATCAAGATTAGTTAATTTATGAGAAAGATCATTTTACTTGGAACATGAAGCGAGAAAGATTCAGTGTAAGTTCATGCCTCTTGTGTGCCAATGGTTCAAGACATGACATGTTGGGACTAGTTCCAACATAACACAATATCACGTATTATATGTAGATATGTCTCATGTATAGATAAGGTGATTGAATAGATGTAGATTGTCCCACATCTAAGGTCATAGATCATCCAAAGAAAACAATCAAGAGACTTTAACCCACTCTACCTCCTTATGGAAGAAAGAAAAGAGAATTCATTAGTTAGTTTGGGCTAGAGGAAACATCATTCAATATGGTGATAAGATGGTTGACCATCCGAGTTGTGGTGTATGCTTTCCATTTGCATCCCAGAGGCTTTATAACTGATGGTAAGTCTTCAATTTCCAGGTATGATTATGCATGATGCATGGACTCAATTTCGCTATTAATAATTACCTTTCAAAAGGTTGTTTCTGAAGTAGACATTGTCTCCTTGAATGTCTAAGGTCAATTCTGTAACATGTATATTACATAGTTAGGACCAAAAGATTTTGTTACTTTGGGTCTCTTACTGCGTTTGGATTCATCTTCAGGATATTTTTTATGATGATCACTACTAGCAATATTATCATAAGTTCTTTTATTTGAACTTATTGCTAATATCCTTTTATTTGGAAATACATCTTCAAAAAATGATGCATTTCTTGATTCCATAATTGTATTTTTTTGTATATCAGGTATATCTAATTTATATACAAGAAAGAGATATGCACTACTATTTTGTGCATAACCTATGAAAATATAATCAATAGTTTTAGGTCCTATTTTGACCTTTTTAGGGTCTGAAATAGCTACTTTAGCTAGACACCCCCATACTCTTAGGTAGTGTTACTCCTCAAAAGCTATCCATGGATAAATGTACAAGATAGCATTTATCCAGGGGATAGCTGAGGAATAAGCACCTTTTTAAAATTACAAGTCTGCCATCAAGGGATAACTTTAGTTGTTCCTGTGTTCCCTAGGGAATAAGTTCAAGGGATAATTCATGGTTAAACATGGGTTATCCCCTCTGGTTAAAAATTTTCAGACATATTCCTTCAAGTAATAGCTTTTGGGAATAAGGGGGATAGGATATCCCCCCTTATCCCATATTTCAAACACTCCCTTAAGTAATTATAAAAATGCCTCTTTTCTTTTCATAATTCATATGGAGTAGCATCCTTCCTTTTAAGAGGTATTTTAATAAGAATATGATTTGTTGAGAGAATTGCTTCTCTCCATAAATTCTGTGATGTACCAGAATTTATCAACATAGCATTCATCATTTCTTTCAATATACGATTTTTGCGTTTAGCAACTCTATTAGATTGAAGCAAGTAAGGAGCAGTAGTTTGATGAATAATGCCATGTTCTTGATAAAATTCGTTGTGGTGTATGCTACTATGATTAAAGACCAAGTCTAGAGTTGCACTCTATGTCCTTAAGATAATTTCGTTCTGCACAGGTGCTTACGGATTTGTGACGATTGTCTTCCTGAATACAATGGTCTTTTTCTGATGAAAGAGGCACTACAATTCATCAGAACAGTGAACAAAAAAAAATTATTTAGAGTATGCAAGTACTCTTGAATTCTTGAATGAATTTTGGATGATTTGGAATGAGAATGGCATGCCTTATTTATAATCTTAAGGCATCTATTGGATGCATCCCTATGAATTTGATTTTTATCGTCTAATTTGATTGGATGTGATCAAGAGACGCAAATGGAGGGTGTTATCATCCTTTGATCAGTTGATTCTCAATCGTGATCTGATGATTACTCGATCCTATAAGCTGATCCATGACCCGATACACTGATTCACCATCGTGATATGATGATCACGTGATTTAATAAGTTGTTGCTGTTGGGAATTGTATCCTAAAGCCAATCATTTGATGATTGTGCTAATGTAAATTGTATATAAATTGATATATTAATAAAAGTTATTTGGAAGTTTATTCATTACAAGAACATCTTCTTAATACTCCTGATTGTAATGAAGCTCTTAGGATCTTCCTTCAGATAAAGGAGGATTTATCTTTGAAGGTCCTCAAAAAGGTTCGCGACCATATGATATACTATGACAGGGCCATAGTACTATCAATTATAGAACATTATATCATATTTGTTGGTTGTCCTCTTAACCAAGGAGTGTAGAGACACTGGTATGACATACAGGTGAAAGTGTAGGAGTACATTTCACCGAACGTGACTCATTTTTGGATACTCTACTGTCAAGAGTTAATCCGAGAAGATATAGGTATAAGTATCCTTCAGACCTGAAGATCACAACCAGTGGCTTACAAGCAACTCATTGTACTTAGGTGCCGGACCACTTGGATTTCTAATCCAGCTACGAAAGGTTACTGGGTGCAGTCAAGTACTTGTGGTAGTCAGTTGTGGATCAAGATGGAATTTGACCTATCCCGTTAAAAGGAGAAATGCTTGTGTTTCAATTTAGCAAAACCTTGGCCAAGGCACTTCATGTGAAAGTCACATGATCACTAAAATTGAAATCACTTTATGGATTTGCTATTTAGAGTTGACAGGCTCTTAAGCCATCCTTAGCATTTGTGGTCAAGAGGATGAATTATACGGTAACTATTTCTTAGGGTTCTTAGAGTTTGCTCGGCAACTCTTTGACCTATCCGGACGTCGGGTTCCATTGCTAGATGGGCACATCGATTAGTATAGAAAGTTATTTCTATGCTACCGGCCTAGGTTCGAACCTAGAGAGTCACACGCATAGAAGTTTCCTAGGATGATCTATTTACTGATCAACGATTGAGAATCATATATGATTTAATTAATCAATTTAATTGATTGAATTATCTCAATTGGGTTAAGTACAATTGAATAAGATTCAATTTGGTTTAAGTCTATTAGAAGGACTAGTCAATTTCAAATATTGATTTAAAATTAAACTTGATTTGGATTTAAATAGATTCAGGACTAGCCAAATTTGATTTGGGCTAGGACCATGATCTATGTGGGTTCAGTCCAATAAATTTAGATTAGCTTAAATCAAAAACTAAACCCAAACCTCTCGCATAAGTCTGAGAGATTAAATTCATATATAGAATTTAATGTATTGCATTAATCTTCTCCAAACAATTCCGTCGGAATTCTAAAGTGTTATAATAAATGTGCCTCTTTGTATTAACCAAGTGCTACGGTTCGACGACTCTTTGTTTTTTTACCGAACGTCCGAATTAACCAAGCTCTACGTTTGATGTCTCTTTGGTTTTCGCCAAGCGACGGAATTCTAAATGTTAGAATTTAATGGGCTGGCTAAAAGAGACTATAAATAGAGGACATCCCTCACCAGATTACACAGAACAAAAGAAGAGAAAATAACACACGATATGTCGTGAATTGATTTTCTAAAGAATTAGAATAGAAAATCATGGTGATTCTGGTACTAACGAAAGTGTGGAGGATCCTAGAAGAAGAATTCAAGTGGGAGGATTCAAGATCAGCAAAGTTGTTTTCCGCGAGCTAGCACTCCCGGGAATCCGATCATTCGGGGCTTCGCGTGGACGATACTAGAGGCCGGACAATTGAATGGCTGCAGAGCATAAAAGGATTTACCAATTGCCTTTAAGGTAAGTGATATGATCCCTATATCTTAAGGCATGCTTCAAGATAAGAAGTATAACTTCTTGCCTTGAAGATCAAGACATGATCTTGATAGTTTTATTTATATGCATATTTTGGATCAATCGATCCTATATACAAGGCAATGATATGATCTTGATGTATGTTAGATAGATTAGTATGTAATCTTTAAATTTCGCATTGATAATTGTTATCAATTTTTTAAAACATGCATGCCTCAGAGAATGTTTCTCCCTTCAAATGGTATCAGAGCGATGGTTTCGTATTGATCTAATTTATTGCATATAAATTAATGCTCCTATTAATTGTGTAATCAAGGCTAAAACAAATCATAGGTCTATTTGGTCACAGATGGATTGAAAATCCAAATTACTAATTCAACGAGGTATTCTGAGACATATTGCCGTGATAATTTAAATTGATCTTTGGCTTCAAAACATTGATTACACACACTCTCAAAATATGTTTTATATTTGATACATATTGATGTTGTATAAAAACATGATATTTGCATGTTTAGTATAAAACATAGATATGATAAATGATGGCATGATGTCTATGTTATGAAACATACAAATATTTATGAGAGTCTAATTTGAATATCAAATGTTAATTCATAATCTCTTTAGATATGATCTAAATATAGGAATTATGAGTAGTAACATAATACATGTGATGCTTGATTGAAATATATGACATGTAAACATGAAATATATTTAATCCTTTGGGTTAGCTAAATCGGGTCCATAAAGGGTTAGACCCTAAGGTTTAAATCAATTGGACTATAAGAGTATTTGATCAAATCTAATTAGATTAGGTTAAGAATGCTCTAAATCAAACAATAGTTGTAGTTGATCATGTCCTTCTCTTTGATTAAACCAAATGAAAGTAGATTAGGCTCCGTGGTCGAGCATGAATCTCTTAGATGATCAAATCAGATTGGTTAACCATATGATGTCAAGGTGAGTTGGCAAGTTGCTCTAGGATCAACGATCGAATGGTTTTTAATTGGGAGCTACTCGTATTGATGCGTCTTTAACGAGTTAATGGCATATCCCTCCCATCGATCTCACTCACCTGGTCAATATGGTGAACCATTTATGATTAAGATCATTTACCTTATTCGGGTTGACCCATGCATGTAAGTAAATCAGTCTGACTGATTTAGGTGCCACTTAACATGACTTAATCTTGTTTCATTCTACCGATTTCATAGATTCAGTGGGAGAACTTGATTAGTCAATTTATCTACAGATTATTAAATCCTCTAAAATTATTAGGTCCTTAAAATAAAATAGTTATATGATAACTAAATCATAGCCTCCCATTAAGGTGGGTAATAATGAGTCCGATGTCTTGATAATCATTGGAGGCACTCCATGCCTGGTGCTTGTCAACCATCGGAATTATCATTCATTATATGATAAGTCAGCGTAACTATTACATAGATAGTCAGGTGAGCCGAGCTTCACTCGGGCTTGGTTGTCTATTAATAGGTTACACTAATTATATCATTTAATGGTTGGACCTAACCAAAACTTTCAGTGGAGGCACTTCATGCCTGCTGAAGAGGTATATGGGGCAAAACTGAACACTAAGAATTGTTTGGGGAAAACAATTGGTTTTGAACCTACTCTTAGATGCATATGGGTTAGCCAAGCTTCACTTGGGCCTGTATGTAGTTTATGTAGATCTTAGTGCCCGCTAAAGAATTAAGAATAATTATTCGAATTGGGGTGTAGAGGCTGCCAATTTGAACAAAATAGTGGAAGAATCTTTAGACTAAAGTCCAAGTCTTTAGACTGAATCAATTTATATACTAATAAACTTTAGTTTTTCCTTATGCAGAACATGGCCACTAATTTATCATTAAGGTCCCTATTGGATAGTGACAAGTTGAATGGTTCCAATTTCAATAGCTGGTTCAGAAAACTTAAAATTGTCCTTGAGCATGAGAGGATTCTATACATTCTGAATAATCCTGCACCAAAGATACCTGATGCAAATACCCAAAGTTCTAAAGAGACACTTATCAGAAGTGGCTCAATGATAGAACTAGCGTGCGTTGTATCATGCTAACAGCAATGAACGATGAATTCGGTCGCCGGTTCAAGAATGCTCAGCCAGAAGAAATCATTCAAGCATTGAATGAATCTTTCGGCACACCCGACGATGTTGAAAGGCACAAGACTAGTTGCTATTTTCAATGCTCGAATGAGGGATGGATCTCCTATCACTGATCATGTATTGTATATGATCGAGAAGATAGAACTCCTAAGCAAGCTCGGCTTTTCCTTACATGAGCAGTTGGGAAAAGATGCGATCCTGAATTCCTTGCCTCTATCCTTCCGACCTTTCCTTACTTATTTTCGAATGACAAAGCCTGTAGTCAACTACCACGGTTTGTTGGGGTTGTTACAGAACTTGAGAAGGATAACCAGCTCTCTAAGGGTTTGGTTAATGTGGTTGAAGGATCTAAGGTAGGGCGTAAACCCTTTGGGAAAGGAAAGAAGAAAAAGAATAATAAAAAGGTGCAACGTGCTAGGACATCTATAAGGGGTCAGATGCAGAAGAAGAAAGTTGATAAAAGTCAAGCTGAATGCTTTCACTGCAAGATGCAAGGGCACTGGAAGAGGAACTGTCCTCTTTACATTGCCATACTTGATCAAAACAGGCCAAAGAAGAAAAAGGAGCAAGATGTTGCTCAACAAGGTATTTATATGATAACACATTGTAATTTTTCTGTATATGATAATCAGACCGGGTATTGGATACCGAGAGTCCTTTTAACATTTGCAATTCATTGCAGGGACTAGAGGTCACCAGAAGATTTGAGGATAATGAAAGATTCCTTAATGTCGGCGATGGAAGATTAGTTCCAGTTCTGGCATTAGGAGTTCTTGAAATAGTTTTCAATAGAAATGTCATTATACTAAATAATTGTCATTTTTGCACAACGTTCTTGTTGAACGTAATTTCTGTAGGCCGTTGGCCAAAAGTCATTATGAAATTTCAATAAAGGATGTTACTTTGAATATCATTATGAATGGAGTCACTGTAATGACTGGGCATTTATCTAATGGCATTTATATTATCATAGCCTGTAAATAGTGTACAATTCAAGTAAGCACCCTAGAACAACTGATGTCACATACATTATCTTTGGCACCATCGGCTGGGTCATATCAATAAGAACATATTAAACAGTTTAACTCAGGAGGGCATCCTTCGAGTTGATGATTGTGAATCATTAACTACCTGTGAATCCTGTCTTCTTGGTAAAATGACCAAGTCATTTTTACTGAAAAGGTGAAAGAGCCAAAGAGCTATTGAGTCTAGTACATACTGATGTATGTGGACCAATGAGCACTTATGCCAAAGGTGGATATTACTACTTCATTACTTTTACAGACGACCTTTCTAGGTTTGGTTATGTCTATCTTATGAGACATAAATCTGAGTCGTTTGAAATTTCAAACTATATCATAAAGAAGTAGAAAAACAAACAGGAAAATGTATTAAGACCCTTCGATCAGATCGAGGAGGCGAATACCTTTCCAATGAATTTGTAACATATTTAAGAGAGAATGGGATTCTCTCCCAATGGACTCCTCTTGGAACACCGCAGCATAACGGTGTGTCGGAAAGAAGGAATCGAACTCTGTTAGACATGGTTCGGTCCATGATGGGTTTTGTGAGCTTGCCAATATCATTTTGGGGATACGCATTAGAATCAGCTTGTCATATTCTTAATAAGGTTCCAAGTAAATCTGTTTCTAAAACTCCACATTAGATGTGGTATGGACATAAACCGGTTATTACCTATCTGAGAGTCTGAGGGTGTCCGGCTTTGTGAAACGTGCAAAATCAGACAAACTTGAACCCAAATCTGACAAATATTTTTTTATCGGCTATCCAAAAGAGACAAAGGATATTACTTCTACAATACAAAGAACAAAAGTTTTCATTAGTAATAGAGCAGTTTTTCTTGAAAAGGTGTTCCTTAGTGAAGAACAAATAGCTCTAATGTTGAACTTGAGGAAGTTCATCAAGTAGAAGGAACAACACAAACCAGTGAACCCTTAGAATCTGAGTTGATTAGATCGAACTCAAAACCCATTTTAGATGCAGCATTAAGGCGATCTGGTAGAGTACCACATCAACCGGATATACTTAGGTTTCTTGGTCCAAATGATGATCCTGTTGAACTCAATGAGAACAACGAGGATCCGATCACCTATATGGATGCTATGCAAAGGATGACTCTAATAAATGACTTGAGGCCATGAAATCTGAACTTGACTCCATGAAGGACAATAATGTATGGACATTAGTTGACCCACCCGAAGGATAAAACCCATAGGGTGTAAGTGGGTTTTCAAGAGGAAAAGAGGCATAGATGGAAAGGTTGAGACTTATAAAGCACGTCTGGTTGCTAAGGGGTATCGTCAATGTTATGGTATTGACTATGACGAAACATTTTTTCCTGTGGCAATGCTGAAATCCATTCGGATTATGCTAGCTATAGCAGCACACTTCGATTATGAGATTTGGCAGATGGATGTTAAAACCGCTTTTCTAAATGGTGATTTAGAAGAACAGGTGTATATGATACAACCTGAAGGTTTTATATCTGAAGATGAGTCTAAAGTGTGCAGGCTACAGAAGTCCATTTATGGACTTAAGCAAGCATCTAGGAGTTGGAACATACGATTTGATAAAGTGATCAAATCTTATGGCTTTATTAAAAATAAAGAAGAACCTTGCATTTATAAATGGGCTAACGATTCGTTATTGTATTTCTTGTATTATATGTGGATGATATTCTCTTAATCGGGAATGATATCCCTGCATTACAAGGAATAAAGACATGGTTATCATCACAATTCTCCATGAAAGATCTGGGAGAAGCATCATACATCCTAGGAATGAAGATCTATAGAGATAGATCTAAGAGGATGCTTGGTTTATCCCAATCTACGTACATTGACACAGTGCTAAAGAGGTTTAGCATGGAGAATTCCAAGAAAGGCTATCTTCCGATAGGCCATGGAATTCATCTTTCTAAGAATGATTGTCCGACAACTCCTAATGAAAGAGAACGTATGAGTCAATTCCATATGCTTCGGCAGTGGGATCGATTATGTATACCATGACATGTACAAGACCAGATGTGGCATGCTCACTAGGAGTAGTGAGTAGATACCAATCTAATCCAGGAGAAAAACACTGGCAAGTTGTTAAGACAATCCTTAAGTATTTGAGAAATACTAAGGACCAGTGGTTAGTCTATGGAGAGTCTGATTTGAAACTTGTTGATATACTGATTCAGTTTCCAATCAGATTATGATGATAGCAAAAGTGTATCGGGTTTCATGTTTATCCTGAATGATGGAGCTATTTGCTGGAAAAGTTCTAAGCAACATACAGTGCATATTCGTGTGCAAGGCAAAGTACATCGCTGCATCAGATGCTACGAAAGAAGCTGTGTGGCTGCAAAAGTTCATCTCTGAGCTTGGAGTGACACCTTCCATAGATGGACCAGTCCTGTTGTACAGTAACATCACTGGTGCCATAGCTCAAGCAAAGGAACCACGAGCACATTAGCGCACCAAGCACATACTGCGCCGATTTCATCTTATTCGAGAGATTGTAGACCGAGATGACATAAATCTTCAGAAGATTGATGGAAAGAAAAACCTAGGTGACCCATTTACTAAAGCACTCAGCATCAAGGAGTTTGACAACTATAAGTTGAAGATGGGTATTAGATATGTAATGAGTGGCTTTAGGCTAAGTGGGAGTTTGTTGGGAATTATATCCTAAAGCCAATCATTTGATGATTGTGCTAATGTAAATTGTATATAAATTGATATATTAATAAAAGTTATTTGCAGTTTATTCATTACAAGAACATCTTCTTAATACTCCTGATTGTAATGAAGCCCTTAGGATCTTCCTTCAGATAAAGGAGGATTTATTTTTGAAGGTCCTCAAAAGGTTCGTGACCATATGATATACTATGATAGGGCCATAGTACTATCAATTATAGGACGTTGTATATCATATTTGTTGGTTGTCCTCTTAACCAAGGAGTGTAGAGACATTGGTATGACATACAGGTGAAAGTGTAGGAGTACATTTCATCGAACGTGACTCATTTCCGGATACTCTACTGTCAAGAGTTAACCCGAGAAGATATAGGTATAAGTATCCTTCAGACCTGAAGATCACAACCAGTGGCTTACAAGCAACTCATTGTACTTAGGTGCTGGACCACCTAGATTTCTAATCAAGCTACGAAAGGTTACTGGGTGCAGTCAAGTACTTGTGGTAGTCAGTTGTGGATCAAGATGAAATTTGACCTATTCCGTTAAAAGGAGAAATGCTTGTGTTTCAATTAGCAAGACCTTGGCAAAGGCACTTCATGTGAAAGTCACATGATCACTAAAATTGAAATTACTTTATGGATTTGCTATTTAGAGTTGACAGGCTCTTAAGCCATCCTTAGCATTTATGGTCAAGAGGATGAATTATACGGTAACTGTTCTTAGGGTTCTTGGAGTTTGCTGGCAACTCTTCGACCTATCGGACGTCGAGTTCCATTGCTAGATGGGCACATCGATTAGTATAGAAAGTTATTTCTATGCTATTGGCTTAGGTTCGAACCTAGAGAGTCACACGCATAGAAGTTTCCTAGGATGATCTATTTGCTGATCAATGATTGAAAATCGTATATGATTTAATTAATCAATTTGATTGATTGAATTATCTCAATTGGATTAAGTACAATTAAATAAGATTCAATTTGGTTTAAGTATATTAGAAGGACTAGTCAATTTCAAATATTAATTTAAAATTAAACTTGATTTGGATTTAAATAGATTCAGGACTAGCCAAATTTGATTTGGGCTAGGACCATGATCTATGTGGGTTCAGTCCAATAAATTTAGATTAGCTTAAACCAAAAACTAAACCCAAACCTCTCGCATAAGTTGAGAGATTAAATTATATATAGAATTTAATGTATTGCATTAATCTTCTCCAAACAATTCCGTCGGAATTCTAAAGTGTTAGAATAAATGCGCCTCTTTGTATTAACCAAGCGCTATGGTTCGACGACTCTTTGGTTTTTTTACCGAATATCGGAATTAATCAAGCGCTACGGTTCAGCGTCTCTTTGGTTTTCGCCAAGCGGCGGAATTCTAAATGTTAGAATTTAATGGGCTGCTAAAAAGAGACTATAAATAGAGGACATCCCTCACCAGATTACACAGAACAAAAGAAGAGAAAAACAACACACGATATGTCGTGAATTGATTTTCTAAAGAATTAGAATAGAAAATCTGATGATTCTGGTGCTAACGGAAGTGTAGAGGATCATAGAAGAAGAATTCAAGTGGGAGGATTCAAGATCAGCAAAGTTGTTTTCGCGAGCTAGCACTCTTGGGAATCCGATCATTCGGGGCTTTGCGTGGACGATACTAGAGGCCGGACGATTGAATGGCTGCATAGCATAAAAGGATTTACCAATTGCCTTTAAGTAAGTGATATGATCCCTAGATCTTAAGGCAAGCTTCAAGATAAGAAGTATGACTTCTTGCCTTGAAGATCAAGACATGATCTTGATAGTTTATTTATATGCATATTTTGGATCAATAATCCTATATACAAGGCAAAGATATGATCTTGATACATGTTAGATAGATTAGTATGTAATCTTTAAATTTTCGCATTGATAATTGTTATCAATTTTTAAAACATGCATGCTCTAAGAATGTTTCTCCCTTCAGTTGCATGGCTTTGATACGCCGTTTCATGATCGGGATGGTCATCTTATCACCAACGGTCCATGGATGGTCAACCGTCTCTTATTCAATGGTCAATCATCATTCGATCGAACTAGATCCAACAATCATCTGATCCTGATCCGATCATCATGATCAATGGCCAATTATTTGACCAAATCCAATGATCGATTTGATCCTGACTCGATTATCGTGATCAATGGTCAATCTTTTGATCTTAGCCCCTCATCTTAATCTAATCAGTCTCCATCGGATTCTCATGATCAAAAAAAAATTTAAGGCTTCTCATGATGATGCGCACGTGCGAAGTGCAAAGTGTGCCTACAAAGCGCCCTTTGCATGTGAGTGGGTAATGCTATGCATCACCCTTTAGCTCATTACCTATAGTGAGCCCAGAAAACTATGCATGACAAAAGGGGTTTTCATATAAGTGAACCATCTTTACTCAAAATTTTCGATGTGGACTAAATATTATCAATTTCTTATTCAAACATTAATGGGTAATGGGTATTCAAGGCTCCCAACAAAGTAAACATTATTCAATATGGATTCTAGTTCATGTCAATTTGAGTTTAGGTCTTCTCAGCTTGACTCAAAGATCATAAGATAAGATAAAGGCTTTGGCATCAAATCCCTTATAACCTTGATTCGGTGATTTTAGAAGCCTTAAGTGTTGGCTTGATCGAGATCTCTTATAATTGTCAAAAAAAGGTAAGCAATGTGCTAGCTCTCTTGCTAGAGTGGAGTATAAGCACTTGGATGTAGTTTTTGGTTAAATAATTTCTTCTTTTAATGAAGAGAGTTTCTTATTACTTTAATGATTTCTTGGGTCCATCATAGAGTGGTATATGTATTTTATATTTTATATTTATATGTAGGATGGGATAATCATCATAGATGAGGCCTAAGAAATCTAAGGGTTGAGTTAGTCATAAGAGGAGCAAGCCATCAATGGGCAGTCAAGGAAGCCTTCTAACCAAATCCCAACATTGCTTAATAGGATCAAGCCATCACTGATTATGATATAAAAGATGAAATATTGGTGACACTTCTTAATTTGAAGATATTTTAGTTTTAAAGGTGTTAGATGATCATTGCATGATGTTTTAAGATTAGAAAATATAGATAGATGCAAGACTACCTTACATCATTCAGTCAACTTAAGAGAGCTAACCGAAAGTTTTAAATGTAAGAGTGAAATTTGGGAACACTTGAAGGGTCAATAGATAATTCTCCCTTAAATAAATATTATATTTTGGCAAAGTTAACCTTTGATTTTTTTAAATAAAGATATAGGTTTATTATTATTATTATTCTAGCTATGCTTCGCAATAAATTGTTTTTGTTTTTATCTTAACACACTATCCATATTATATAAGGTCTATGCACTTTATAAGATAATTTCTAAAGGAATATCTAGTGAAGCAGTGAGGATTAATTATCACCAAGTCTTTTAATTATTTACATGGAGATTAATATTTTTCATTTTCTACATGAAAAATTGTAAGACAATTAGAATAAAATTGAAGTTCATTTTATAAGAAAAGAAAAACCAATAAAAAAGCTCAATTTTTTTTTTTTAATGGTGAACTCCCCATGGGATTGTGTTATATTAAGTATAAACATTTTCTATGTGATTAAATAAAAAAGAGTTGAGAGACATGATAGAACAAATTTGATATTATTAACTTACACTCTAATGTCTGTCTTAAATTTGTTGGTGAGAATTAACCATAAATATGAAAAAATAGAGTTAAAGTCATGTTTTGGAATCGGAATAAGATTTTCTAGATGTTTAAACTTTAAAAATTATAAAAATCAAATGAATATGTTTAGACCTAAGGTGTGCTAAGCATTATCCCAAGAGCAAGATTATCTATGCTATGCAGGATGCTGGCAAAATATGACAAGTTTCAACTTTATCCAAGTAGCTTCTATGTATGGTATGAGCACATGGAATAACCTTGAGTTAAGACTCTATTAGTTAAAGAGCCCCTTAAACTTTTATCAGATTTAGATACTTAAAAAGAGTTATTGCAGGCTACTCTGGTAGCCCAACAAGTCAATGCATATTATTGTTGTAGTTATTTGAAATTAAACTACACAAGCATTTTGTGTGTGCATAGTTGGCCGGTCCACACCTAAATAGGTTATGAGCTAGAATTTAAAGTTATTATAATATGAGTTGTTATCATAATCCAAACCAAATTATTATCATAATATGCCAAGCAATCAAGTATTTCGTGTTTTGGTTGTGGGTTAATGGAAACCATGAGTTGAATGCAATATTTGAAAATTTGAAGCTTGGCTACCGGATTACCTTCTAACTATCAAAATTAATTATTGTGCATTTTTTAAGAGAGAGCCTATTTTTTCTTATCTTGCTTATTTCTTTCCTTTTTTTCCCTCTCTTTCTATGCATATATCTGCTTATGTATATCTTTTGTTTTCCTCTTCATGACTTTCCTTATGCATATTGTTCCATTTTCTCTTTATAAATTCTTGTTGAGGAAAGAGAACAAGCCAACATTTCCAATTTATTACCTTTAATTCTTTCCCATCTATTATATCTTTCTCTATATATCTTCTTGTTTGTACTAGGCTTAACAAGGCAAAAGGCTAAACACTCAACAATGTATGCTAAGAGCTTATGAAAATACAATGTTAGATAATCCATTACCTTTTTGGTTAGAGAAAATATGTTCTACAATATTGTTCTTTCTTTTGATATGAGAGCTCAGTTATGATTAAGCATTTTGACTGCTCACACCATATCAAACTCCATTTAGTTATGTTGGGAAGAAAAATGTGGTAGGTTTTATAGGCTGGCTAATAGCATTCGAATGTTTTAAACAAAAAATCAAACACCATTAAAAATTTTCCTTGTAGGAATGCCCACTGATTAATTGCTCTTTTCTTTCAAAATGACACACACACACACATATATATATTGTTGAGCTAAATCTTTGACTTATTTACCTAAACTCAAGTTAGGTTATCCCCCACCAACGAATAGAAAGCACTTTGTTACCCCAATGTAGCAACCCAAGAGGAAAGGTGAATTGGGTTCTTTTAAAAAATTAACTAGCAAGTATATGCACTTAGAATTTTTTTACAAATAAATTAAGTATAGTGTGGTGTAGATAATATGCAATCAATCATGGAAAATAGCACAACCAAACACAAGAGATTTATTATGGTTTAGTGTCAAACCAAGCACTTACGTCCATACCCCAAGAATCTCTTGAGAATTCCACTAATATCATTAGCCGACTTGACTAGCAAACTTGTTTATGGGCATAAGCAAGCCTTACATTCTAGCCTTTCAGGCTAGTACTTATTTTCTGGCATAAGCAAGCCTTACAAGAATCCCTTGGGTAGAGCTCTACCCTCACACATTTTACTACTGTGAAACTCAAGAAAAAGACACAAGAATATCAAGTATTTGTACAATAAGCCCCTTAAATGAGCATATATTCAAAATAGAATACTTTACAATTTTTTGAAGAACACTCTACAAGAGAGCTTTTTTCTTTAAGTACATAGGAGTAATGATGAACCCTTCATAGAAGCTTTGAATGCTCTTCAAGAATGGCTGTTGAAGCTTTATCACCACGCCAAAGGTAGGACAATGAATGCTCTTCAAGTGGCTTCATAAGTATTTAATGTGGCTCTTCAACTATTTCTTCCAAGAATAAGAATCTTTTATAATGTATTTTTCTTGCTCTTTTTCTCTCTTTTTTTGTTTTGCTACAAATTACTATGCAAATGGGCTATTTATACACAACAAAAATCTAGCTGCTTTACAGCCATTGTGAGATAAAGAGATAAAAACAAAATGCATTGAAATGTTGAAAAATAGCCGTTATAAAAATTTTCATAGCCATTGATCGGCTGATTGATCATCCAATAAAAATTTGTTCTTTGTTTTGGTTTTAGAATTTAATAGTGGTTGACCAATTGGGCGACACTGGCCTTTTTCAAAACAAATTCAAAAGAGTTTTTGAAAAAAAGCCCAAGAGCAACTTTTTATTGGATAGCTAATTAGTCAACCAATAGAACAAATGCAAGTTTCTTTCATGCGTTGGATGGCCTATTGGTTAACCAATAAAAAGTTGGATGCCTAGTTTTAAAAGTTGGATGACTAACGAAAAGCTAATCTCATGTTGGATGCCCAGTTTCAAAAGTTGGATGGCTAATGAAAAGTTGGCTTCATGTTTATTGACCTAATTATTTATTTTGATGTATAACAAAAACTATATGAGTATAACTCTTATAATACTAATGATTTTGATTAAGTGTTTCAAAAATTTAAAATATTTAATTATTTAAAATCTAAAAAAAATTGAGTTTGGATCCAATTCTAGTGTCAAGTTTTAGACATTAGAGCCGATTCTAGAAAGATTAGAGCCAACTCCTGCATTTATTAGAGCCGACTCTAACATGAGAATAGTGAACCTCTTTTCTGCATCAAATTAGAGCCGACTCCTGCAAAGATTAGAGCCGACTTTAATATGAAAGCAGAGATTATATTTTTCAAAAAAAAATTAGAGCCGACTCCAGCACGCGATGTGTCGACCCCACGGAAAGTTAAAGCCCACTCTGCGATGAATGAACTTTACTATTCTGAGCATTCCGACTTAGAGCCGACCCCAGACCAGATTAGAGCTGACTCTAATATGTCAGAGGCAAATTTCAAATATGCCAGAAATGACTCTAATGACTATCTTTTCTTCAACGGATTTTAACGAACCTTTTCTCTTTCATGCTAAACTCATCCACAAGTACAATTAATGGCTAATTCCATCAAAATGTGGATTAAGAGAAGATTAGAAAAGGGAGGTTCCGACTATTTGAAAAGGAGAGGAAAAATAAGAATAGAGAAGAGAAATATTAAGAGAAAAAGCTCAGATGTGAAATCTCAAGTGTTCGAAAAAGAGTTTAGAGAAATCCAAAGCATTCAAAAGGGCAACTTTGAAGGATTTCCATCAAATCAAAAAGAAAAGCCAAGAGTATTAGTTCTTCAACATCCTCTACATCAGCAAATCTTTCAAAGCTTAAGTTTTATCTTAAAGGAAGATCATCCAATAGGATAAGAGGAAAAGAAAAAAAAGAAAAAAAGAAAAAAAGAAAAGCTTAACTTCAGAAATCTTCTAAATCAGGCTCTTCTATTTCTATCTCATTTATATTGTCTATTTGCACATTTGAGGAGCTTTCTATCTGCTGTAACTTTACTACTATTCCATTTAATTGTGATTCAATCAGGTGATTGAATTAGGAAGGCAGATTAGCCTCGGACATGCTAGGTTAGCTTGTGATAGGTTGTGTGCTGGTGAGCCTATGAAAACCGGCTGGGTTTGTTATGATTCCATTGTTAAAACAAGTTTCGGTTGTGAGCTTGTAAAACAATTTGACTGTAATTAGAATGATTATAGTGTGAACCCAAGAGTTGCTTGAAAGTAAATGTAGGTGTAGCTAACATCGAACCACTATAAATTTTTATGTTGGTCATGCTTGTCTCTTTTTCTCTCTACTCTGTCTTTATAATCTGCTTTGCATTCTTAGCATCACACTTATTGCATACTTTCTTGTTTACTATCAATTGTAAAATTATTTTAAGCGCCAAAATTTTTTAAGAATCCAATTCATCCTCCTTCCCTTTTGGGTTGCCATCTGGGCCAATAATTGATATCAAAGCTTATGCTCATCCTTTCTTGATTTAATAATCAAGAACTAAAGATTCAAATGGCAGCTCAAGCTGGTTCTTCTTTTTTCGAGGAATAATCCATAAATTGTCCACCCTTGTTTAATGGCACCAGCTATTCATATTGGAAAGCTAGAATGAGGATATTCATTCAAGATTTAGACTATGATTTATGAAATATCATTATCAATGGTCCTAGCACTCCCGCACACATAGTTGATGAATCCATTATTTCTAAGCTCGAAAGGGATTGGAATGAAAATGATCAAAAAATGGCCTAGCTCAATGCTAAGGCTATAAATGTCCTATACTGCTCCTTGGATGCAAATGAATTTAATAGAATATTCACTTGCATCTCAGCCAAGGAGATATGGGATCGATTGAAAGTTATCTATGAGGGTACCAACCAAGTTAAAGAGTCCAAAATTAACATTCTTGTGCATAAATATGAACTCTTTAACATGGATCAAAATGAGTCCATCACTTGCATGTACACTAGATTTACTGATATAGTGAATGGATTAAAGAGTCTTGAAAAGACCTATACTAATTTTAAACTTATTCAAAAAATTCTTAGGTTCCTTCCAAGAGCATGAAAAGCTAAAGTGACCAAGAAGCCAAAGATCTTAACACTTTACCTTTGAAGGAGCTCCTTGGATCTCTTATGACCATGAACTCA
>UESW01002799.1:105643-130849 GCA_900491605.1 Calamus simplicifolius | reverse complement strand
GCCCACCTGATCCAGGGGCATTTCGAAGCCCCCATCCAGCTGCACCTACCCCACATCTTCCTGAGGAGAATGCAGCCCCCGCTCATCCAGCAATCTCTTCTTCGGCCCGCATGGGGTGGCAGACCCCCCTTGCCGCCCTAGGAAGCTGAGCCAACCCCCCAAGGGGTCTGTGGCAATGATCTTCCCCGATCTCGGGGGCCCGATCCCTCTCTCGGTGATCTCTCGTCATGACTCGACACCGTCTCATTTCTCTCCTCGCCAGCTCCTCCCGCCGTGCCTGAGGAGATCCGCCAACAGCTCCGGGAGATGCGCAGGAGTTGGATGCCGCCAAGCAGGCCCACCCGCTCCAGCATAAGGTGGAGCAGGGCATTCCCTTCTCCAAAGAGATCATGGAGGAAGTGATTCCCTCCCATGTCTAGCTGCCCCCATCGAGCCCTACCATGGATCCTCCGATCCCGATGACCACCTCAGCAGCTTCCGATCGATCATGATGTTCCATGGGGCATCAGATGCAATCCTCTGCCGTGCCTTCCCATCTACCCTCAGGGGATCTGCTAGAACCTGGTTCAATGCCTTGAAACCAGGTTCTGTTGGTTCATTTGACGAGCTGAGCCACCTCTTCATCAGCCAGTTCGTCAGCAGCCATCATCATCGGCGGAGATCTGACTCCCTCTTTGAGGTTAAGCAGAGAGAGGGGGAGTCCTTGAAGAAATATCTTGGCCGTTTCAATACGGCCATGCTGGAGGTGGACCACCTTAATCATGAGGTGACCATGTCCGCCCTAGCAGGCGGAGTGTTGAAGGAGAGTGACTTTTACCTGGCGCTGGAGGTCAGCTACCCTCCGAACCTCTCCGACATGATGGCTTTGGCGGACAAATATGCCAGAGTCGAGGAATCGCGGAGAGCTGCCCTACCGAATTGACAAGGAAGAAGGAGCCCAAGGGCTCAGATAAGCATCCGTCTCCAAACCGCTGGAGCAAGGAAAGCTGTCTCCAAATTGGGAAGGCCCCTATCAAGTGGCGGAAGTCGTCGGACCTGGCACCTACAAGCTCCAGGATCTGGGCGGGAAATCTATTCCCCGAACGTGAAATTCGGACAATCTCCGTATATACCATCAGTAGGGTACGCTTTCTATAGACTTGCCCCATTCGCAGCTTTGATATCTTGTTTCTATTATCCGCGGCATGACCGCTACAACGTTTTTCCGGAAAAATCATAATAGAAAACAGATGCTGCTTGCGCATCCATTCTCGGCACAACCGAGCTATCTCCGTACCTTGGCTGGTCGAGTCTTGAGCTAAATCTCTGTACCCCGGCTGGGCCGAGTCCTATTTCATAAAAACTTGGTATGCCGAGTACCCTAGTGCGGCCGAACCAGGCCGAGTGATCACCAAAAAACTTCATCCGGATTCGGGTAGCTTACAAGCCCCGGCCGAACAAAAACGATAAGACTTCATCCGGATTCGGCAGCTTACAAGCCCCGGTCGGACCAAATGGCAAAGAAACTTCATCCGGATTCGGGCAGCTTACAAGCCTCGGCTGGACCAAATGGCAAAGAAACTTCATCCGGATTCGGCAGCTTACAAGCCCGCCAGACCAAATGGCAAAGAAACTTCATCCGGATTCGGGCAGCTTACAAGCTCCCGCGGACCAAATGGCAAAGAAACTTCATCCGGATTCGGGCAGCTTACAAGCCCCGGCCGGACCAAATGGCAAAGAAACTTCATCCGGATTCGGCAGCTTACAAGCCCCGGCCGGACCAAATGGCAAAGAAACTTCATCCGGATTCGGAAAGCTTACAAGACCCGGCCGGGCCAATGGTAAAGAAAACTTCGACGGATTCGGGCAACTTACAAGCTCGGCCGGGTCAAACGGTGAGATGCCTCAGCTAAAGCCGGTGCACGTCCCTTACCAAAATCCTCGGCCAAACCGAGTGATATCACCGCACCTTGGCAGGGCTAAGTAAAGCACCGAAAACCTCGGCAATAACCGAGCGATATTCTAAAACCTCGACGAAACCGAGCGATATTCTGAAACCTTGACTACAACCGAGTAGTGTATTATCTGAAATCTCGGTCAAGTCAAATGACGTACTCAAAGGTTACCTAAAGCTCCGACCTAGACAGCAATCTCTTAAATACTCTGATGCAACTAAGACACCTATTATACTTCGGCAGAAGCAAGCAACCTTCTTCTGCTCAACAGTTAAGGCGCACAAGCTGTCTCTTTCCAAAGAAATACCTGCTTCGTTCTACAAACGAGATCACGCTCACCACATGGGTTCACAAGACCGCCCAGGTCTGCCTCTGATCCAAGCAGGATAAACGCTTTTCTCCACTTGGGACCGAATAGCGGTCTAAGCAAAAACAAGGCAGCAAGGATGCTGCCGAAATATGCTATGACACAAAAAGCGTGATACGGGTGTAGCGACTCTCAAGCATAATCCCGTCGAAAAAGAAGCAGGTGCTAAAAAAGAAAGAATAAAACTTTCTTTATTTCTTCAATGGAAAAGAGTTACAACCTCCTAAGAGGCATTACAAGTGCATCGTGGCATAGGAAATAAAAATGAGTAAATAGCTCGGCCGGGCTGCTTCAGTCAGCTTCGGTTAATAATGATGTTTTTTATCTGACCCAAGAGATCAGACAACCAATCAACTTGCCCTGAACCGCCAGCTAAGGCCGAGCCAGCTTCCCACGGGCCCTTTGGATTGGCGAAGAGATCCAAGGACAGAAGGAAGACCGGATGCTGATGCTAAGGATGCGTCCCCCGCCAAGTGGGATGCTGGGCTGTTGGGCACTGCCCGACCATGAAAAGACAGGGTACGAGCAGATCGACACTGCTCTCAACTCCCTCTTCACAGGCAAAAGATCCCCCAGCTAGATGAGCTAAGGGAACCAGCCCGGGAGAAGGAAAAGTCTGTGCGTACTACGGGGGTGCATGTGCACTTCCTACCTGCGACCCGTAGCAAACCAAAGGACACACAGGAAGTGCATATGTGTGCTCTCCATGTGATCTCTGCGGACCTCCTGTGCGCTCTCCATATGATCTCCGAAATTCCTCTCTTGAGGACGGTTTGCTCTTCAGCAACTTCTTCATCACCCCAGCTATCCGGGGAAGTCGACTCACAAAAGGAAAACTCATTCTCTCCACCTTCAACCTAGGGGACATAGACATCATGAAAACTTTCACAACTCACAGAGAAGGAAGCCTTGGGAGATAGCTGGACACGGCCCCTTCTCCATTTTATAGGCAAACAAACCGGAGCAGCTATCAGAGCGAAAAGCCCCGAGATTCAAAATACCTGGCCACACTACCACGTGGAATCCCAGGATGAAAAGAGTGCTCCTCGAAGCACGCCGAACGCATTGCCCAGCCATGACGCATGCCAGAAGATTTTCCTCTGATCCCGAATCAAAAGCCTTAAGTTCAGGAAATCGATCGCCGGTCCTTGAGATACGGACAGGCCTAGGAAATCGCCCGATGAAAATGACGTGCTCCAATGAGAAAGGAGTGCTTATGTCACACGCTAAAAGGGCCTACATTGGGAAGAGCCGACGGAATAGATGACTCGGAAAATAGCGAGGCATCCTTTTGCAGCTTGCAAAGCCGTAATATCCATTTCGGCAAAAAGAAGGTCAACTTGCCTTGGAAAAGACAAGGCATTGGCAGAGCAATAAAAAGGTGCAGGTCAAATACTCCTCAATAAAAGCACATTGATATCCCCTGCTCCGGCCCAAGCCCATTACGTTCTTAGCATAAACCAAGACATGCCTTGTGCTTCAACTCAAAGCCAAGATCGCCTCCATACTTCAGGCTAAACCGAGGTATCTCTTCTCGGTTCAATACAACCGACCTATTATGTTATGCTTCGATCCAAATCGTGATAGCTGCCCTTGCCTCAACAACTACGGAACGCTCCTTATGCTTCGGCAAGGCCAAGTGTACGCAATGCTCCGGTGGGAATTTACGAGTTCCGTTTACCTCAGTCAAAATGGAGACGCCATGCTCTAACCTCGCTAAGGTTACTAGAGATTCCCCAGAAGGGTGGTTCGTTTCGTAAGACTCGAACGGTAAGAAAGAATGTTCGGAGGTGGTAGCAGACACAAAAATTTGGAAACTCCTTTTCATTCACCACAAAAAGAGAAACAAGAGGAAAAAAAAAAAGTAAATGAGCCCTCACAGGGGCTTATCATCTTCTCCAAGCGCCACTGAGCTTTCCCCGTGCTGCATAGTTGGCCCGTCGTCGGAGGGACGCCACCTGCCTCTCCAGCCGGCTGTTGTCTTGGCAGAGGAGCTCGATCTCTCTTGTAGTAACGGCCAGATATTGCTCGCCGTCTTCCGGAGTTGTTCACGATCTGTGAACAGTGAGGCTAAAACCTCCCCATCAATGGTTATTGTGGTACGGCCCCAAAGGACCCCACTGCAGCCACTAACGTCGCCGCTTGGTGTCTCAGTTGATCGTTCCTCACCTCTGGAAGTCATCTCAATGGAGATCAGCTGAAAAGATGATTAACGATGGCGCTCCCCCGCTCGTTTTTAAACTGCTTCTGACGGGTATACCGATAGCCAGGACCATTAATTCTAACACTACTACGCGGGATACGCTGGCGCTCATGGGAAACGAAGAGTTTCGCTCCCTCATCGAAGAGGATCATTAATAATTATTGAAAAAGTTTTTTTTTAAAAAAGAAAGTAATAAAGTACCCATGCGAGCAATTAATGTTGCGTGGGATGTTCTCTGAACACTAGTGTTAGCGAGCGGGTTTATTTTTTTTTTGCAAAATGCTCGAGCGTTCCGATTCATACAAGTTACAAGGCAACATGCTTACCAATTTCAATATTTCTGGGAACGATCGATAACACAGCTTCAGGGGCCATGCATTCCTCCAAAATAAATGTCACATGGCCCTTCTGTTATTTTAAAATGGAATGGAAACCTGCCTCTTTTTCCATCCGAAACAGCAAAAGGTTCTACTAGTAAAACATATAGCTACGTGGTCGATCTCATCCTCGAGGCTGAATTCCGAGCCATCCTCCCTGGAGTTCCTTACCAGATCGATTACCAAACCAGTAGTGTCACCAAGCCCATCGTCAATAATCATCCTCGTCTCCAAATAGCGATTCCGGATGTTAGATTAATCTTCACATGCCGAGAGGCGAAAGGCCACCATCCTTTCATCTGATACCTCATATGCAGAAGTGAAGGCCCCATCCTTAACTATTATTATTATTATTATATATTTTTATTTGGGCATCTAAAGTTTCATTAGGTTTGCACCTTCATCCGATCGTGCTCACGGTAGAGATCGGATCGAGCCGGATCGTTGTACCTTAGGGACAAATCGCCAACAACCCGCACGAGGGGGTGAAAACTTGTTGTCTAACACGCCTCGACCAAGTATGATTCTTTTTTACTTTAGTTTATATTTTGAATTTAAATTTTAGTTTAATTTTCTAGTATTTTCTAATTTTTTTTTATAAAAATCAAAAATAATTCTCTAACAAGAAGAACTTAGATTTTTGATACTATATTTATTTTTTTTAATTATTCTACCGCACCCTGCTTAGATTTTGGATTCTTTCGCGGTGCCCCTGCGATCCATTCACTCTATGCGAAGATCCTTATAATAAATAATCTTGAAAAAATATTATTTATTTTCCTTATTGTAAGCTAATTTTTTACTTCTACGTTGAAGGCAAGGAAAAAAGAAGAATATTTTATTTTTTTATAATAAATAATATATTTAAAATTTTATAAATATTTTTTCATTTTTTCTTTCCTTTTATATCAAGATATATTTTTTTATTTTTTTTTTTTATCGTTCCCGTGTTTCCAAATCGCGTCGACATGCTCCTAGCCGCCGTGACACTAGTGCGTGCGCGCGGGCGCCCGCCTGCTCTAGTGTGTGCGTGTGTGGGGAGTAGGTATTCACGCCCAGACAGCTCCATTTATAAGGCGTGGGGGGGTGGCGGTGAAGTCGTGCTCCATTTTAGTTACCTTGTCCTCACGCTCCACTACTCAGAGCACCAGCTTATTCTCTCATCGCAACTTCTGGGAGTTCGATGTTGATGCCGACATCGCCGACCCTGATGCAAGGAGTGGATCGACGGCCGTCGCTTTGGTGAGCTCCTGATGTCCTCGGGAGCCGTCCTCAACGACTTGATCGAGCGTGGGTCACCTTCGATGGTTGATATGATATTGGCTACCTCATCAAGATACTGATGGCCGCTGGCTCCGGATACGCAGGAAGGGTTCTTCGAGCTCATCAACACCTTCTTTCCCACGGTCTACGATGTCAAGCACGTGATGGCATTCTGTGATGGCCTCCATGGGGGCCTCAACGAGGTGGCCGAGCTGTTGGGTATGGAGCAGGTCGGAGGCTGCCAACAGGTGGGCTCTGCCACCAGGCTGCCTAAAGTGTGACTGATGAGATCGGTGAGCAAGCTGTCAGAGCCCACCTCGTGGCAGCCTCCGACCTGCTCCATGCCCAACAGCTCGGCCACCTCGTTGAGGCCCCCATGGAGGCCATCACAGAATGCCATCACGTGCTTGACATCGTAGACAGTGGGAAAGAAGGTATTGATGAGCTCGAAGAACCCTTCCTGCGTATCCGAAAGCCTGCGGCCAGTCAATATCTTGACGAGGTAGCCAATATCATATCCATCATCGAAGGTGAACCACGCTCGATCAAGTCTTGAGGACGGCTCCCGAGGATATCAGGAGCTCACCAAAGCGACGGCCATCGATCCCCTCCTTGCGGTTCCTCACAAAGTCGATGCTATATGCACGGAGGGTCTCGACGGCATCAGGGTCGGCGATGTCGGCATCGGCGTCGAACTCCCAGAAGTTACTGCAAGGCGCAGATACGGCCACCACCGGTGTGGGAAGCGGGGAGGTTGCCGGCGGCGTCGGAGAAGGTGAGGGGAGCTGGATGAGGCTGAGGTTGTTGACGTTGATTCGGAGCATCTGGTAGCGATGGTTGGCGGGACTCCTGAAGGTGCATAAGAGGCCGATGGGGATGCCGGGAAACTTGGCGGCCATGCGATGTAGCAGTGGTCATCAACAACTTCATTGATCAAGGCGAACTCCCCCTCGAGGTTCTCTGCATAGACTGGACGGATCGTGAGGTCTTCGCTGGGCATCCCTTCCGATGAGAGAATAAGCTGGTGGTCTGGGTAGTGGAGCGTGAGGTTATGGAAACTAAAATGGAGTGCGACTCCACTGCCAACAAATAAATGGAGCTTGTTGGCCCATATGGTATGCGATGCAAAACAGAGTATACAAGATAGAGTAAAGAGAATTAGAGATTATAGCACGACAATCACAAAGATTTATAGTGATTCGATGTTAGCTACACCTACATCCACTTTTAAACAACTCTTGGGCCTACGCTATAATCAACTTGATTATAGTCGAGTTGTTTTACAAGCTCACAACTCAAACTTGTTATTTTATGATGGGATCACAACAAAGCTCACTAGCACAAAACCTATCACAAGCTATCTAGCTTGCACACGGCTAATTTGCCTTCCTTTGATTCAATTACCTGATTGAATCAGTAATCAACAGTAATAAGAGTAAGGTTACAATAGAGATTCAGCTCCTCAAATGAGCAAATAAGTGATATAAACAAGATAGAAGTAGAAGAGCCTGATTTAGAAGATTTCTGAAGTTGGGCTTTTCTTCTTTTTCTCTTTTTTTTCTTGGATGATCTTCCTCAAAATAGGATTAAAGCTTTAGAAGAAACATTGATGTAGAAGTTTTTGAAAAACTAGAGATTTCTTTTTTTTCTTTCTACTTGATGGAAATCCTTCAAAATTGGCTTTTGAATGCTTTGAATTTTTCTGAACTCTTTTTTGAACACTCGGGATTTTAAATTTGAGCTTTTTCTTTTGATTTTTCTTTCCTTTCACTACAGTAATTTTTAGGGATAACGACGCTTTTAAAGTAATTTTCCGACGCTTTTCTAGCGTCGGAAAATAGCTTCTCGATGCTTATAGAAGCGTCGGGAAATTGAGAGTGGAGACAAAATTTTTCGACGCTTTTCAAAGCGTCGACAGAATTACGATGCCGACGATAATGGTTTCCGCTGCATTAAAACGTTGGTACCGTAATTTTAGAGTGGGAATTGAGAATGGGAATTGAGAAGAAGGAAGCGTTCCAATCCATGGGGGTTATGTTAACCTGGGATGAAATCACATGTTTTAAACATCATCTGAAAGGCTTCAACACAAACACCAAGAAGACAAGATCAGATATAGAAGGAGGGCGATATGGGGGTTATGTTAACCTGGGAGACAAGGCGGTGTAGGTGGAGGACGCTCAATGTCGAGGGAGCGGCGGCAGATGTCGTAGATGGCCTTGTTATCGAGGAGCATGGCGACATCGGTGTGCTCAAAAAGGGAGTGGATGGAGAGGACGCTATTGTAAGGCTCAACGACAGACAAGCGCCATAAGGTCATTACAAAACAATCCACTGCAGTTTAGTAACTGACTTTATTTCATTCACAAAAGATTCAAGAAAACGTTTAGAAATTAATGCATTCACTTTATTTCATTCACAAAAGATTCAAGAAAACGTTTAGAACTTTAATGCATTAGAGAATTTAACTTAGAAAGACCGAGAGAAAAAAAGATATCATTACTAACATAGAACAAGGTCAAGAAATTGCAGCAGCTCCCAAGGATAGAAAGAACCCAGAGTCCAACAATCACCTAAGAAACCATGGGCATCATAAGTACAAAACAACATAAGCCGAAAGCTCTTAAAGTGACATATAAGATCAAAGGAAGGCACAAGACAAATAACATATAGAAAGGAACTTCTTGAGGTCCCGTCCCGATGCGATCTCCCTTAGAACGACAAAGGCTCTGTTAATCTCGTACCTCAGAGAGAGCACGACATTGATGACAAAGGCTCTGTTAATCTCGATCTCCCTTTTAGGCAACGGAGATAGACTTAACCTAACCATATGGGATCTGATTAACATTTCAAAAAAAAAAGAAAAAAAAAAAAGAAAAACCTAATCTAGATGAAGAAATCAAAGGGAACAAATGGGTGAAACAGTGAAGAACCGATGGGGAAGAGAGGCGATTCCTACGCATGCCGCTGTCAAGGACCATGTGGATGGGTTCCTCCCGCCCAAAAAGATGGCATATAGAAGGCTGAGCGTGGCTAGGGTTTGCGGAGAGGCAGCCCGTGCGGCGATAAAAGGGATAAAAGGGGAAGAAAAAGATCTTAACCGCCGATGTTCTGGAAAGTGTCGGCCTTCGATAAAAAAATCAAAAAATATGATGCCGACGCTTTAGAAAGCGTCGGCATCCAATAAATTATCGGTCTTACGAAAAAATACATTTTTTTTTTGCCGACGCTTCTAAAAAGCGTCGATAGTTTGCAAAAATTCTCGACGCTTACCCCTAGCGTCGGGAAAAAAGAGTTGTTACACTCGAATTTTGTTGTAGTGTTTCTTCTTTATTTTCTCACTTCAAAATGATCGGATATCTTTCCTTTTATAATTTCCTCTTAATCCATCTTTAGATAAAAACTAGCTATTAAATATACTTATGGAAGTGTTTAGCACAAAAGAGAAAAGAGCCATTGAGGTTTATTGAAGAAAAGATAAGTTCTGGAGTCATCTCTGACACATCTAAAATATGTCTCTGACATATTAGAGTCGGCTCTAATCTTTTCAGGTGTTGGCTCTAAGTCGGGATGCTCGAAACGGTAACATTTGCTCATCGTGGAGTCAACTCTGCTTTCCATGGGATCGATATCTTTTCGTGCTAGAGTCGACTCTAACAAATGCGGGAGTCGGCTCTAATTGTGCCATGAAAAACCAGTCTCTATTTTAACATTAGAGTTGGATCTAATTTTCTGCAGGAGTCGGCTCTAATTTGATGCAGAATGAGGACTTACTATCTTTCGATTAGAGTCAGCTCTAATCTCTGTAGAAGTCAGCTCTAATCCATGCC
Source organism: Calamus simplicifolius (assembly GCA_900491605.1). NCBI lineage: Eukaryota > Viridiplantae > Streptophyta > Magnoliopsida > Arecales > Arecaceae > Calamus > Calamus simplicifolius. The sequence continues at coordinate 120,875 of UESW01002799.1, read as the reverse complement.
AAAAGTGCCAAACTGTTCCGATACGCTCTGGAGTCGGCTTTAATCCTTCTAGAGTCAGCTCTAATGTCTAAAACTTGACACTTGATACTAGATATAAATTCAAACTCAATTTTTCTTGGATTGATTAATTAAGCCTTTTAAATTTCTGAAACATTTAATCAAAATTATTAGTAACATAAGAGATATACTCATGATTTTTGTTATTCATCAAAATCAATAATTGGGTCAACAATCTTTCCTTTTTTTATTTATGATGACAAAAACATTGAGTATATGCATAATCAATTAAAGCATAAAGTAATATATACAACTTCTTTAATCAGAGTGATAATAATTATAATTCATCTTGAACTATTGCTTCATTTTAACTTATTTCAAGAAATTAACAAATTTGCATCCAATGAGTCATACTCTTCAAGTCTCAAAATTCAATACAAATTATCAATACACTTAAGCTCTTACCAACTCAATTAGGCTCTCTTGAGTAAGATAACTCTTCCTAAACATGTGCTTGACATCAGCAAAATGATACAAACACGTCTAGTCAAAATTAGCTCGCAATATAACTGATGCTTCTAAATTCTAATCGTTTTGCTTCGTCTCTTTTTTCTGCAGTGCATCTAGGAATCATCGGATTAGAAAAAATATTTTAAAAAAATCATAAAAAATGCTATTCTCATAAAAAAAATTGAATGAAATTAAAATAAGAGCTCACAATTTCAAGAAGGTCGACAAATTTAAACTGGGTTCAAATTGATTTAAATCAATTAATCTTAGCCTGGATAGGTTCAATCAATAGTGAATCGGCTAATTTCCTTTAAGAAGCTGGTTCAACTTTTTTTTTTTTTTTCTTTAAAGAAGAACTCCTCGTCCCTCCTTTTTTTTTTTTTCGTCTTCTTCTACTAAGGTCATGTTAACCTTGTTAGCATTACTTTCTTTGCGGCTCATATAGATATATGATTAATTTATTATTTATTTATTTTAAATAATAATTATAATATTTAATTTTCTTAGATATTTAAATTTAAATTATAATGATGATTTAATAAAAGCTAATTTCATGAAAAAAAAATTAAGGTATTATTAGATTGATCCTCTTTTTTCTGTATATAGTTTGTTTCATCAATCCATATACAATTTTTTGTCAAAAAATATTAATATCAATGGACCAAGATATACTTTCTTCGTTTAAAATTTTTATGTAAAATTATTTATTATAAGATCTAAACTATTATGTTTATTAAAAAAAATCATCTAGTAAATTTTATATATGGTATCTGATTCAAAAATTTATAATTTTTTATTTTATTTTTAAATATATATATATTATAATGATTAAATTAATTAAAATAGTGCTTATTCTGATTTGAAGGTTTAAATCATCGTTGCTCCTCAATTTTTCCTCTCGTTTTCTCCCCTGGTCGTTTCCTCATTTTCTCCCGTCGTGGTTAGGGGTGCAACTTGGGCCGGGTTCAACCCGAACCCGGCCCGCGAAACCCGATTTGCAGCAGTACTCAAACTCTAATTTGCTTAACCCGAACCCGAAGGATCCGGGTTGAACCCGGACCGAATTAGGGTTGCAGTCAATACTAGCCTTAAAATATTAACTCTTGGATTCCACCAGAACCTTCATTACCTTTTAAAATAATTTTAACCATTATTTTATTAATTATCATGTAATGTTGGTGGGCCAAACTAGTATCTTTATAATATTTGTAATAATATGAATGTATCTGGGAAATGATAAACATCTGGTAAAGGTGATGAGTAGCTTTGGATGGCGAATGCAGTCTCGCTACGATTTCTCATACCAGATTAACTGGCTCTTTATATCGGTTCGAAGGATAAGGTGACTTCATCAATGCCTGCAACATTTGGATTACTTTAGATATATTTTGGTTTAAGAATGTACTTTTTTTTATTTAGTCTTATGTAAAAGATGTATATTTTTAGACATGTAATTTGAAATGTGAAGCTTGTTTGTTTCAAACTAGCTTGTTTGTGCAATGTAAAGGTTTCAAACTTTAGCTTATTTGTGCAATGTTAAGCTTGTTTATTTCAGATTGTCGTATATATTATATATATATTAAATATATTTCCTATCAACCCGAATTCCAACCCGAAACTCAACCCGAACCCGATTTTTAAAAATAGGGTTAGGGTTGAGGTTTTACAAATAGGGTTAGGGTTAGGGTTAGGGTTGACATTTTACAAAGAGGGTTAGGGTTAGGGTTCAAGGAAACCGAGTTTCATGAGCCCGAGTTGCACCCTAGTCGTGGTGTTTGCGTGCGAAGAGGGACGCAGCCTCCCAAGAAGTCAGATCGGTCCCAGGCCAGTAGGTGGGATGGAGACGAATACGTGGAGGCTTCATGGAAGCCTTTCCATCGTGGGATTCCGCTCCATCAGCAAGATTAATATACAGAAAGGGAAGCCTTTCCATCATGGGATTCCACACCACCAACAAGATTAAAATATAGAAGACCAAGGGTAATTTCAGCAAATAAAAATAAATAAATAAATAACATTAAAAATTATAGTGGTTTAAATCTATGATCAACATGTTTGAAGGCAAGCACGTTATTACTTCACAATCTAATCTTAACAATAAAGAATGAAAGCTCAGTATATTTTTTTCATAGAAAGATTTTTTTAAATTTATATTTTATCTTCTAATATTTATGAGATTAATATTTTAAAAAATATTACCATAAAATTATATGGTTACATTATAAGACCTCAAGTCTTTTGTATTCATGCATGATATTATTAATTAAATTTGATGTCTGTATTATGTGTAATTTATTGTCATCAAAATGATCAAATTTAAAAGTTTATAGATATCAAATTTAATTAAATAAATTTAATTACTCAAATTATGTGATGCTTATAAATAAATGACATGATTGTTTAATTGTTATGGGTATATTGAAGTTCATTGATTATAAATATTTAAGGATCACCGAAAGGTTGACTAGTCATTTTATAATCTATGGACATGATATGGTCAATTAATATGCTTGGTTAGGTATATTTAGCATATCCAAAGATAGCAAACATATCTAATTTGAGTATAAATAATTGCCAAGTATGTAAAATTAAAATTAAGCATCAATAATGTTTATTGTTGTATCACCCAAAAGAGAACTTCAATATGCACTTATTGTTTACTTGATGGAATATGAATATTTATTTAAGTATATTACATAAAGCATTAATGTGTGAGCATATTCTCTATATTTGCAGCATCTGTTCCTGTTTCTCTTAATTTGTAAGCTATGTTTGTTCAAATTTTTAATGGGCTTAATTTCTCTGAATGGTGCGAATAAGTTCAGTTTATCTTGGTGTTCTAGATCTTGATTTGGCACTCATAAATGAGAAACTCATTGCTCTTACTGATTCTAGCAGTACTGAACATAGGTCTTTCCATAAGATTTGAAAAAGATCAAACAGATTTTGCCTAATGTTCATGCGAATGACTGTAGCAAACAACAAGTCCGTAATTTCTGCTACTAAAAGTGCTAAGAAATTTATGAAGTTTGTGGAAGCACATTTCCAATCTGACTCTCTTGCTGGGACATTGATGAGTACTTTAACCAACATTAAGTTTGATGGTTCTCGTACTATGCATGAGCATATAGTTGAAATGATAAACATAGCAGCAAGACTAAAGACTATAGGATTGAAAGTGAATGGTAATTTTCTTGTGTAAATCATTATCAATTCCTTGCCTTCTAAGTATGATCCATTTCACATGAGTTATAACACTATGAAGGATAAGTGGAATGTGAATGAACTGTAAAGTATGCTCGTTCAAGAGGAAGAAACACTTAAGAAACAAGAAAATCATTCTATCAATCTCATGAGTAAGCAAAGAGCTAGAAAGAAATCAAAGAAAAATAAGAAAGGAAAGAACAAGCAACGACCACTAAAGATAAATGGGTCATCTGCTCAAATCCACAAGAAGAAAAAAGGATGATAAGTGTCATTTTTGTAAAAAGCTTGGACACTATTAGAAGAATGCCTGAAACGTAAGGAATGGTTTGAAAAGAAAGGTAAGCCTAGGGCTTTTTATGTTTTGAATCAAACTAATAGAAGTTTCTTATAATACTTGGTGGATTAATATTAGTTGTACCACTCATATTTCTAATATGATGCAGGGATTCCTTACGATCCAAACCATAAACCCAAATGAAAACTTTATCTTAATGAAAAACAAAGTCAAAACTCCAATTGAAGCCGTTGGAATTTATCGTTTGATTTTAGACACCGAACATCATTTAGACCTTTTCCAAACACTATATGTCCCTTTTATTTCTCATAATTTAGTTTCTTTATCCAAACTTGACTCAGTTAGATATTCTTTTAAATTTAAAAATGGATGTTTCAGTTTGTTCAAACACAATCATCTCATTGGTTCTGGTATTCTTTCTGATGGTTTGTACAAATTTAAGCTTGATAATTTTTTTGCTGAGACATTGTTGACCTTGCATCATAATGTTGGTACTAAACGTGGTTTAGTAAATTAACAATTAGCTTACTTTTAGCATAAATGTTTGGGTCATATATCCAAAGAAAGAATTGAGAGATTAGTAAAGAATGAAATCCTTTCTGATTTGGATTTTACTGATCTTGGGATTTGTGTGAATTGTATTAAGGAAAAATATACATAAGACACAATCAAGAAAAGTGCCACAAGAAGTACATAGCTCCTTGAAATTATACACAACGACATATGTAGGCCTTTTAATATTTCATCTTTTGATGGAGAAAAGTATTTTATCATCTTTATCGATGATTTTTCATGTTATGGCTATGTTTATTTGTTGCATAAAAAATCTTAATTAGTAAATGCTCTAGAAGTATTTATCAATGAGGTTGAAAGATAACTAGACAAAAAAGTAAAAATTATCAGGTCTGATAGAGGTGGTGAATTTTATGGAAAATATGATGAATCTGGACAATACCTTGATCCATTTGCCAAATTTCTTGAAAAGCATTGCATATGTGCTAAATACACAATGCCAAGAACACCAAAATAATATGGTGTTGCAGAAAGGCGTAATCGAACTCTAATGGATATGGTTAGGAGTATGTTAAGTAATTCATCATTACCCTTATTATTATAGATGCATACTTTAAAGACCGCTATGTATTTGCTAAATAGGGTTCCTAGTAAGCAGTTTCAAAGACTTCTTTTAAATTGTGGATAGGAAGAAAACCCATTTGAGGTATTTACATGTTTGGAGTTGCCCAGCGGAAGTAAGGATTTATAATCCACATGAATAGAAATTTGACTTAAGAATAACCAGTGGTTTCTTCATTGGTTATTCGAAAAAGATCAAAAGGGTATAAATTTTATTGGACTAACCATAGTACAATAATTATTGAATCTGAAAATGCAATGTTCATTGATAATAGTGAAGTTAGTCAGAGTTTGGAACCACACAAAGTAAAAATCCAAGAAGTTACGGTACAAGTTTCTTCACCTATAACTTCTTCTCAAGTTGTTGTTCCTAAAGTTGTTGAATCTTTTAACAACTTTCAAGAATAACAAATCAATGATCAAACACCACAGAATAATGATATTACTAATGAACCTGCAATAAATGAACCCAATAAAGTAGTATTAAGAAGGTCTCAATGAAAAAGATGAACTACTATTTTTGATGATTATGTAGTTTATCTACAAGAATCAGATTTTATTTTGGGTATTAATGATGATCCAGTTTCTTTTTCACAAGCCATTAATAGTGCTAATTCATCTATATGGTTAGATGCCATGAAAGATGAGTTAAAATTAATGAATTACAATGAAGTCTAGGATCTTGTTGAATTGCTTGAAAGTTATAAAAGAGTTGGGTGTAAATGGGTCTTTAAGACCAAACGCAACTCAAATGGAAATATTGAACGTTTTAAAGCCAGACTTGTTGTCAAATGTTTTACTCAAAATGTGGCATTGACTACAAAGAGACTTTTTCTTCGGTCTTTAAGAAGGGCTCATTTAGAATTATTATGATACTGGTAGCTCATTATGATTTGGAGTTGCATCAAATGGATGTAAAAACCACCTTTTTAAATGGGAGTTTGAATGAAGAGATTTATATGGACCAATCTAAGGGCTTTTCATTTGAAGGAAAGGAACACATAGTGTGTAAACTAAAGAAGTCAATATACGGACTTAAGCAAGCTTCTCGACAAAGGTATCTTAAGTTTAACGATACTATTACATCCTTTGAATTTAAAGAAACACCATTGATCGGTGTATATAGCTGAAGATCAGTGGAAGCAATATCATATTTTTGGTTCTATATGTTGATGACATCTTGCTAGCTATTAATGACATTTGCCTATTGTATAAGACCAAGAATTTTCTCTCTAAGAAATTTGAAATAAAAGATATGGGTGAGGTGTTCTATGTGATTGGAATCAAAATATTTCATGATAAATCACAAGGATTGTTAGGATTATCTCAGAAAGCATATATTAATAAAGTTCTTAAGAAATTCAACATGAACAAATGTCTGCAAGTGTTGTTCCAATTTAGAAGGGAGATAAATTCAGCCTTATGCAATGTCCAAAGAATGAATTGGAATGCAAACAAATGAAAGAAATTCCTTATACATCAATTGTTGGAAGCTTGATGTATGCTCAGACATGTACCAGGTCAGACATCAGTTTTGCTATCGAAATGTTGGACAGATATCAAAGTAATCCAAGAATAGATCATTGAAGAGCTACAATGAAGGTGCTAAGGTACTTGAAAGGAACAAAGGATCACATGCTCACATACAAAAGATCTAATGATCTTGAGATCAAGGGACATTTAGACTCAGATTTTGTTGGACGTGTTGACACTAGAAAGTCCACATTTGACTATTTATTCCTTTTAGCTAAATGAGCGATCTCTTGAAAAAGTGCAAAGCAGTCTATCGTTGCTGCATCCACTATGGAAGCTGAGTTTGTAGTATGCTTTGAGGCCACAATTCATGGTTTATAGCTGCAAAACTTTATTTTAGGACTTGGAATTCTCGACAGCATTGCCAAGCAGCTAAAAATTTATTGTGATAACTCCGTAGCAGTCTTCTTTTTTAAAGATGAGATGTATTCAAAAGGTGCTAAGCATATGGAATTGAAATACTTTGTCGTTAAAGAAGTTCAGAAGCAAGGAGTGTCAATTGAACATATTAGCACCAGTCTCATGATTGTAGATCCGCTGACTAAAGAGTTGCCACCAAAGATATTTCATGAATATGTCGAAAGAATGGGCATTATTGAAAACCATTAGTGATGCTGTGTCTAAAGCTTTAAGTTCCTTATGTATTTGACACTTGAGCTCAATTAATTATTGTTTCTGATTCACTTATGGATCCCGTTTGATTATGCTAGTATATATACATAAATGAATTGTGAGAATGTTAACAGGATTTATCTTTGATAAAGATATTATCGTTAGACCTTACTGCAATTTTGTTACAGGTCATGTTAAGTATAAAACTAGTAATGTGATACATAGAAGGAAGTACATCAAATAATAGCATACAACGGTCATGATCCTTATTAGTTTTTGCTTAATGATGATTTCATGTTTGATCAATATTATGAGGAATTTTATCTTCTGTTATGCACATTATGATTGTTTATTAAACTAGTATGTTTAATATGTCACATGGGCCAAGTGGGAGAATATTAGCATTTTTTTTTGGCCCAAGTGGATATATGATTGATTTATCATTTATTTATTCTAAATGATAATTATGATTTCTGATTTATCATATATTTAAATTTAAATGATAATGATGGTTAATAAAAGCTAATTTACTATTAATTTATTTTGGAAAGAGAAATTTAATATATTATTAGATTTTTTATGGAAAGAAAATTTAACATATTATCAAATTGGTCCTCTCTCTCTCCTCTATATATATATATATAGTTTGTTCTACCATCAAAACAGATAAAGAAGAGAATTAGGAAAGGAGGAGAAACTCAATCTGTCGATTATATATATATAGTTTGTTCCACCATCAAAACAGACAAAGAAGAGAATTAGGAAAGGAGGAGAAACTCAATCGTCGATAACCCATAAGTAGTCTCTTGTCAAGAAATTTATATCAATGGATCAAGGTACGCTTTTTTGATTTAAGATTTTCATGAAAAAATTATTTATTATAAAATTTTGGTCATTATGTTTATTAAAGAAAATCATCTAATAAATTTTATACACATGTAGTCCTTGAAACGACTCATGCTACCTCCCGACCAACCATCGCACCGCCGGAGTCTGACCCTCTGCCGGCCGTAGCTGGATCTTGACCTGGGTAGGAGTCCAATTGACACCTAGCCAAAGTTTGCCGCCAAACAAGGCCATAAGGGCCGGTTCTTCCATCCACCAGAGCACGACCAACCTAAGCTTCACACTCTCCTCCAGCGATCACCGGCGACGCGCTCTATGCCAAAAGAGAACTGACAAGGATTAAGATCCTTGCCTATTAGACTTCATTGCCAGAGTAGGAGGTTACTCTCTTATGGCGGCGGATGGAGGTGATGCTGGTCGGATGTCTGGGAGGAAGGGGGTGTCTTCCGGCTTTCACTGGGTCTCGCCGTCTCCCTCGCCGGTGGAGGTGGCGAGGCTGGAGGCATTGTTTCCTGATGTAGTACGTGTTCCTATGCCGGAGCTGGAGGCGAAAATGGATGGATGGCAGGCGAGGGCCATTCTTGCCCGTTCGTACCATAAATGGGTTCCGGCAGCTGCGCTGATCAGGGAGTTCATGCGTGCTGGCATCCAGGGTGAGATCATCCCTGTCAGTCTGGCATTCCGGTGTCATATCCTTTGTTTTGAAGATCCGAGCATCTGTGACGTGGTGCTGAATCAGCCATGGGTGGTGAACGGCCAGGTCATTGGGACAGAACCATGGCAGTCGGAGTTCATCCCATCTCAGGGTGCCGTTTCCTCTGCTTTGATGTGGGTGCGGCTGCCGAATCTTCTAATGGAATTTTGGAAGGAAGATTTTCTCAGGATGATCCTTGCTCCAGCGGGGGAGTTCATCAGTGTAGACGCTGACACTTTGGCGAAAAGCAGAGGCGGCTTTGCCAGGGCATTCTTGAGGGTCGATCTCCGTCGTCCTCTTCGTCCGGGGACACGAATTCAGGGGATTAACCTCCCATTTTGGCAGCAGTTTGCTTTTGAGAATATGGAAGGCATTTGCTCAAGTTGTGGCTCTCTGCACCTTGAAGGCCCCTGTTCTCAGTCGGCTGGCTCAGTTGCTGAAGGAGATGCATCGTGCCCTATTTTTGGTCCGTGGATTGCCGATGTGCGTCAACAGCGGCCTGGCAATGGATCTCAGAAGGAGGTGGGGAGAATGCCTCAATCGGTTCCTCCGCAGGGAGCCTCTGGTAGCAGATTGAATCCTCAGAAGCTGAAGCCAGTTATCGGCTCTGTTGAAGAAGATGCTGAGGGCTGGAGCACGCCGGTGAAGGTGGCTCGACGGAGGCTGCCTTCTTCTTCAAAGGTGGTGTTGGATCCAGGCATTGCTTCGGGACATTCTGAGGTGGATGAGAATCAAGGGAGCTTAGCCAAGGGGGTTGTGCCGGGTAAGGGCGAGCATGCCGGTTTTCCCTCTTCTGCCTTGGTGCCGGTTATTAAGGAGGGGTGTCTGAATCAGCCTTTTCTGAAGAAGAATCCTTTTGCCGCTTTGGGATCCAAGTTGGGACATGATGGTTATTAGGATAATAGGGATGCTTGTCCAGGTCCCCTTAAGCGGGCCAGACCGATTGATTGTCAGGCTCCGAGATCTACTTCCAAAATTGAGAAGCATAAGGGGAAAGGCAAGACATCGAAGTCTAAAAGTATTGGGGGAAACATCTTATCTATAGACAACTTGACTTTACCCTCCTACAGGCAGGAAAGTGGTCAGGAGGCTGTGATGCCCAGCTTGGATAGGGCAATCAGGTTTTCGGCGGAGGCTTCAGATATAGATAATTTGGGCTTGAGCCCAGCTCCCTTGCCAGCGGCTTAATCCCCTCGGGATTCTGTTGACTTGGTTGGTCTAAAGGCCGGTTCATCAATGATAGTTGAGCGTGGCATCTCATCCAATGAGTGCCTTCCTGATACTACGATGACCTGAATGGGGTCCCAGCTACGTCTAGCTTATAAATGAAGATCTTAATTTGGAATGTTAGTGGAGCTCGAAAGTTTTCATTTCGACCCTCCTTTGGCAGATTGTTGTAGTTATATAAATTTGATATATATGTTCTTTTGGAAACTAGGATGTCGGGTGACAGTCTGGCTCAGTTTAGGAGACAGATATCCCGGTCTTGGTCTTCGTATGCGGTGGAAGCTGTTGGTATGTCAAGGGGTATTCTGGCTATTTGGCGTGCCTCTGCTATTACGGTTGACGCTTTTCATCAGTGCAACCAGCAGATTGGTCTTGTTGTCTCTGAGAGGTCTTCTGATCCCTAGTTTTTATCAGCTGTTTATGCCAGCACGGATTATCGAAAGAGACGGGTTCTGTGGGCTGAGTTGCTCTCACTCCTTGATCAAGGTCTCCCATCCATTGTCACTGGAGACTTTAATTGTATCACTGTTGGTCCAGATAGCAACCCAAGAGGGGGGGTGAATTGGGTTTTTCAAAAATTAAACTCTTTTGAATAGATAACCCCCAAGCGAAATAAAAACTTAGATTCACAGATTTAAAACTAAGCAACTATAAATGAAGAGTTGAAGATAAAGAGACAATCACGGCAAACACAATAGATTTTATAGTGGTTCGGTGTACCTACACCTACGTCCACTCCCAAGTACCTCTTGGGTCCACACTATAATCAAACTGATTACAGCAGAGTTGTTTTGCAAGCTCACAACTCAAACTTGTTGTTTTCCCGGGCGCACAACGAACCCAGCTGGTTTTCAAGGCTCACCAGCACAAAACCTAAAACCACAAGCTAATGCTTGCACAAGGCTAACTGCCTCAACTGAATCAATCACCAGATTGACCCAGCAAACAGTATAATGAGTTTACAAAAGCAAACTGCTCCTTCAATGAGCAAATATACAATAATGAAACAATAAATAGAGATTAGGAACCAAAGCCTGATTCGAAGATCTTGGTGGCTTCTTCCTTCTCTTCCTTTGAATGGATCTTCCTTTGGATATGCTCTTGAGGTTCAGAAGATTGAAAAACTAGGGCTTCTCCTTCTTTTGAGATTTCTTCTAAGTAGAACAGCAAAGGCTTGGAATCTCTTTCTCTTCTTTGGGGAATGAGTATGATCTTTCCTTACAGGTTTTCCCTCTTTTCTTTTCTGATAGATCTCAAGGATTTTCTCTATTCTTTTCTTTTTGCCTCTTTCTTGATTTTTCTTCTCTTCTTTTTTGGGATGCAATCACCCTCTTCTTATAGATTCGATTAATCCACAAATAGTGAAACTATCCGTTAGAAGCAAGTGAAAAAGGATTAGATCCATAAATAACAATAGCCGTTGGGATTAAAATTGATAAAGTTAAAGTTTAGAGTCGTTCTGACAGTTCTGGAGCCGTGTCTGACATTCTGGAGTCGGCTCTGGCTTTTCTGGAGTCGGCTCTAACTCGAAATAATTTAATCCGCTCGATCTGGAGTCGTCTCTGACTTTTCTGGGGTCGACACAAAATTCTTCTGGAGTCGACTCTAACAGTCCGGGAGTCGACTCTAAGTCGTGGCCTGAAAATCCAACGTTCTGTTGTTTCTGATAGAGTCGGCTCTCACAGTCCCGGAGTCGACTCTAAGTCCGTGCCGTTTTCGGAGTCGGCTCTGCGATTCCATGTGTCGACTCTAATGTCTGCAGTCTTACCTTGACATTAGATTCAAACCAGAACTTGATTTTCCTTCTTGATTTTGATCATGAATTAGACTTATAAACTGAAAAACTTAATCAAAATCATTAGTAACATCAAATGTTATACTCAAATAGTTTTGTTAATCATCAAAATCCTCAATTGGGTCAACAATCTCCCCCTTTTTGATGATGACAAAAACTTTGAGTATATGCATTAAAGAAATTCATTTGAATTGAGAATTTAAAGCTTAGAGACTTTGTAATAGAGAATTTGATGCCAACATTTAAAATGAATAAAGATAAATAAAACATGACATCAATCAAAATGATTCACTTTTATATGGAGAAATTTATTAAGCTCCCCCTGCATTGAATAACTCCCCCTATGTAGATAGACTGAATTTTTCAAAAAATCTCATTCTTTCTATTCTCAAAATTGTCTTCTCTTTTTCTTTTTATGCATTATCTCTCTCTTTTCTCTCTTTTTCCTTTTTATGCATTATACACTCATCTCTCCCCCTTTTTTGTTATCAACAATAAGGTGAGTTTTAAAAGCAAATAAGGAATGTTATCAAAGCGAGGATGTTGGTTCGAATAAATAAAGATTGACATTCATTGACATTCAATCAAAGACAAATTTGTAATAAAAGTGTAATATTCATTCAACCATTTGTACTCCAAAGCAAGATCTATTACATGTATTCAAAAGTATGTAAATCCTATATACATGCTAAGAAAGAAAACAAGAAATCCTAAGATACAACCTAGGATCAAATATGCTTGTACACTATTTTCTTTAGATGTCCGATCATCTCCATAACATCATCTTTTTGGGTTTTCTTAAAGCTTTCAAGACATGCTTCAATCTGAGAAACGGCAAGGTCAATATCTTTCTTTAGTTGACTTGTAGCATGAAGATACTTTCCAGAACCGTCAGCAATCCCTTCCATCCTTTCAAAAATACTATGAAGATCAGCACTAAAGGATTCGACAGAATTGCTAAGTGAAAAAGAAATCATGTCGAGTCTTGAATTAATCTCATCTTTTAGTTGATTGAACTCTTCTCTTAATTTACACATATCATTTGTTCTTACACTGTCATACTCAGCAAGTAAAGCCCTGAGCTGACCAATTTGCTCCTCAGAAAATCTTTCTGATGCCATTGCTGACTGATGTGGAAGTTGAGAGCTTGGTCCAGCTTCTGAGGGTCCAGCAGGTGGTCCAGTAGAAGGTCCAGCAGAAGGTTCAGGGATGTCTTCTCCTCTGACTTCCTCAACTCTAATCTCCTCAGCTCTGGCCTCATGTCCTCTTTTAATCCAGTTTCCATTTCTTTTCTAAAGCCCATTCGGTGAATAGTAGAGACACTATAATAATCTGTATGTCTTAACTTCCTTAGTGGCTCATTGTCCATTATAAGAACACCTTGGCTTCTGAAAACTAAAGTTAAAACCATACCATATGGCAATGTAGATCTCTTCTTAGTAGCTGCCTCCGCCATATAGCCTATCATCATCTCAGCAAGATTTAAGGTCTACCAGTGAGTATGCAGTCCATTAATAAAACGTCTCGCTCCGAGACATACTCAAACCTTCCGATTTTAGGAAAAAGAATCCTCCACAGATATTGTGAAGCAGTCTGAGTTCCAAATTAAGTTGATTTGCTAAAATTTCCTCAAACTCAGAACTTCTCTTCCTAACATCCTTGATAGAGCTCCTCCTCTATCTTCATGATGATATTCAATAAGTCCAACAGTAGGCATTTCCAATAAATTACCAAGAAATTCGGCTGTGATGACTACTTTTGTTCCTCTTACAACACTTACTAATCCTCCCTCTCCTCTACTTAAATCATTATAAAACTCTCTTACTAGGGCGGGGTAGGTAGGAATATCCAAAGAGCAGACCTTCTCCCATCCCATTTCTTGCAACAATCGCCCAATAGCAAAGCCTTCGAAATAAAGAAGTTGAAATCGACTTTCCTTCCGGTTGTAATGGCCTTACCAGCTAATTGGTCGACTTTTGGAGAAGATGGTGAGGGTGGAGAGTCATCTTGAGTGGCAGATGAAGAAGATGACGAAGGTTGCCTCCGATTTGAACGGCGCTTCGTCGGAACAGTCGAACCACCAATGATAGCACGCCTTTTGGGAGCCATTGGATTCGATTGGAATGAGTAATCAAAGGTTTTGAGGGATTTGGAGGGTTTGGAATCAGTTTGGAATGGCTTGAAATGGTTTAGGAGACGATAGAAATCGTTTGGGGTCGACTCCGCCCTTTTTATTTTGACCTAGTTCCACTTAGAGTCGACTCCCGAAAACGAGGTGTCGGCTCCGAACCAGAGAATCTGTCAGCGCCCGAATTAGAGTCGGCTCTACAGAAGCCAGAGTCGGCTCTAATTGCCCAGACAGAACATCAAAATAAGAAGGTGTCGACTCCACAAACTGAAGGTGTCGACTCCACAATAGTTTCAGAGAAAAATCAGATTTCAAGGATCTGAAACTGATCAAATTAATCATCAAACTCTAGATAAGTGTTCCTTAACAATTGGGGAAACAATAAATCAACTTTCTAGATAAATTTCCTTATTGAACATAGAGGATTTTCAAGAAATTATAGAAGTCTAGATAGTTGTTGTCCTTAGGAGTTTCAGAAAATTATTCTAAAGGATCACAAACTCCTAATTCTCCTCTAAGATAGCAAAATCTCTCCTCACTCAAAGGTTTGGTAAAATATCAGCTAATTGATCATTAGTATTAACATATTCAAGACAAACATCTTTGTTAGTTACATGTTCTCTAATAAAGTGATGTCTAATTTCAATGTGTTTAGTTCTTGAATGTTGAATTGGATTTTTAGTTAGATTGATAGCACTAGTATTATCACATTTAATAGGTATTTTATCAAGTGTGATACCATAATCTTCAAGTTGTCGCTTAATCCAAAGGATTTGAGCACAGCAACTTCCAGCTGCAACATACTCTGCCTCAGCAGTGGATAATGCAACCGAATTTTGCTTCTTGCTAAACCAAGAGATTAAGTTACTTCCTAAAAGTTGGCATACCCCACTTGTACTCTTTCTATCTAATTTACAACCAGCATAGTCAGAATCAGAATAAGCAATCAATTTTAAGGTTGAGTCTCTAGAATACCATAATCCTACATTTTTAGTTCCATTTAAGTATCTAAAGATTCTTTTAACAGCAAGTAAATGTGATTCCTTAGGATTAGATTGATATCTTGCACATAAGCAGACAGAAAACATGATATCTGGCCTACTTGCAGTTAGATAAAGAAGTGATCCAATCATACCTCTGTAATGCTTCTGATCTACTTTCTTACCTACTTCATCCTTGTCCAGCTTGCATGAGGGACTCATTGGCGTACCAAGAGGTTTTAGCAGATTCCATACCAAATTTCTTGAGTATTTC
>UESW01002799.1:0-104528 GCA_900491605.1 Calamus simplicifolius | reverse complement strand
TACTATCAATTATAGGACGTTGTATATCATATTTGTTGGTTATCCTCTTAACCAAGGAGTGTAGAGACACTGGTATGACATACAGGTGAAAGTGTAGGAGTACATTTCACCGAACGTGACTCATTTCCGGATACTCTGCTGTCAAGAGTTAATCCGAGAAGATATAGGTATAAGTATCCTTCAGACCTGAAGATCACAACCAGTGGCTTACAAGCAACTCATTGTACTTAGGTGCCGGACCACCTGGATTTCTAATCCAGCTACGAAAGGTTACTGGGTGCAGTCAAGTACTTGTGGTAGTCAGTTGTGGATCAAGATGGAATTTGACCTATCCCATTAAAAGGAGAAATGCTTGTGTTTCAATTTAGCAAGACCTTGGCCAAGGCACTTCATGTGAAAGTCACATGATCACTAAAGTTGAAATCACTTTATGGATTTGCTATTTAGAGTTGACAGGCTCTTAAGCCATCCTTAGCATTTGTGGTCAAGAGGATGAATTATACGGTAACTGTTTCTTAGGGTTCTTGGAGTTTGCTCGGCAACTCTTCGACCTATCCGGACGTCGGGTTCCATTGCTAGATGGGCACATCGATTAGTATAGAAAGTTGTTTCTATGCTACCGGCTTAGGTTCGAACCTAGAGAGTCACACGCATAGAAGTTTCCTAGGATGATCTATTTGCTGATCAACGATTGAGAATCGTATATGATTTAATTAATCAATTTGATTGATTGAATTATCTCAATTGGGTTAAGTACAATTGAATAAGATTCAATTTGGTTTAAGTCTATTAGAAGGACAAGTCAATTTCAAATATTGATTTGAAATTAGACTTGATTTGAATTTAAATAGATTCAGGACTAGCCAAATTTGATTTGGGCTTGGACCATGATCTATGTGGGTTAAGTCAAATAAATTCAGATCAGAACCCAAACCTCTCGAATATGGATCTCATATGATGAGATGGCTAAAATCTCATCTCATGAGATAGAATTTAATGCATGACATTTATTTACCGAACGTCGGATTTATCCCTCGTCTCTTTGGTTTTCTCCGAACGACGGAACTAAACCAAACGCCGCGACTCCTTGGTTTTCTCCGAACATCGGAATTAAACCAAGCGCCGCGCCTTCGGCGTCTCTTCGCTTTTGCCAAACGACGGATTCTTAAATGTCAGAATTAAATGTCAAGGCTAAATCTAGACTATAAATAGAGGGCATTCCCTCACCAGAGAACACAGAACAAAAATAGAACAACAATACACGATTTGTCGTGGATTGTAATTCTAAATTGTCGTGGATTGTAATTCTAAAATGTTAGAATAGAAAATCCTGGTGATTCTGGTGTTAGCGGAAGCCTGGTGGATCTTGGAGGAAGATTCAAGTGAGAGGATTCAAGATCAGCAAAGCTATTTTTCCGCGAGCTAGCACTCCCGAAATCTGATCATTCGGGGCTTCGCGTGGACGATACTAGAGGCCGGACGATTGAACGGCTGCAGAGCAATAAGGATTTACCTACTGTTCTTAAGGTAAGTGATTTGATCCCTAGATCTTAAGGCAGGCTTCAAGATAATAGTGTGACTAGTCATCTTGAAGATCAAGATATGATCTTGATATTTTTATATGCATATTTTAGATCAAACGACCCTGAATATATAGGCAAAGATATGATCTTGATGCATATTAGATAGATTAATATGTAATCTTTTAATTTCGCAATGATAATAGTTATCAATTTTTAAAAATATGCATGCCTCGGAGACTATTTCTCCCTACAAATGGTATCAGAGCCATGGTTTCGTTAATGATCTAATTTATTGCATGTAAATTAATATTCTCATTAATTGTGTAATTATGGCTAAAACTTATCACAAGGCCATATGGTCACAGGTGGATTGAAAATCCGAATTACCCATTCAATGAGGTATTCTGTGACATATTGCCGTGCGATTGTTTTATCGTTGATGCTTTGTTTAAAGAAAATTTAAATTATGCTTTGGCATCAAAACATAGATTACACACACTCTCAAAAGATATTTTATATTTGATACATATTGATGTTGTATAAAACCATAATATTTGCATGTTTAGTATAAAAACATAGATATGATATATGATGGCATGATGTCTATGTTATAAAACATACAAATATTTATGAGAGTTTTATTTGAATGTCAAATATTAGTTCATAATTTTTTTTTTAGATATGATCTAAATATAGGAATTATGAGTAGTAACATTATGCTTGATTGAAATATATGACATGTTAACATGAAATATATTTAATCATTTGGGTTAGCTAAATCGGGTCCATAAAGGGTTAGACTCTAAGGTTTAAATCAACTGGACTAAAAGAGTATTTGTTCAAATCTAATTAGATTAGGTTAAGAATGCTCTAAATCAAACAATAGTTGTAGTTGATCAAGTCCTTCTCTTTGATTAAACCAAATGGAAGTAGATTAGGCTCCGTGGTTGAGCATGAATCTATTAGATGGTCAAATCAGAATTGGTTAACCATATGATGTCAAGGTGGGATGGCAAGTTGCTCTAGGATCAACGATCGAATGGTTTTTAATTGGGAGCTACTCGTATTGATGCGTCTTTAACGAGTTAATGGCATATCCCTCCCATCGATCTCTCTCACCTGGTCATTGTGGTGAACCATTTATGATTCAGATCATTTACCTGATTCGGGTTGACCCATGCCTGTAAGGATATCAGTATGACTGATTTAGGTGCCACTTAACCTGACTTAATCTTGTTTCATTCTACCGATTTCATAGATTCAGTGGGAGAACTTGATTAGTCAATTTATCTTCATATTATTAAAATCCTCTAAAATTATTAGGTCCTTAAAATGAAATAGTTATATGATAACTAGATCATAGCCTCCCATTAAGGTGGGTGATAATGAGTCCGATGTCTTGATAATCATTGGAGGCACTCCATGCCTGGTGCTTGTCAACCATCGGAATTATCATTCATTATATGATAAGTCAGCGTAACTATTAAATAAACAGTCAGGTGAGCCGAGCTTCACTCGGGCTTGGTTGTCTATTGATAGGTTACACTGATTATATCATTTAATGGTTGGACCTAACCAGAACTTTCAGTGGAGGCACTTCATGCCTGCTGAAGAGGTACATGGGGCAAAACTGAACACTAAGAATTGTTTGGGGAAACAATTGGTTTTGAACCTACTCTTAGATGCATATGGGTTAGCCAAGCTTCACTTGGGCCTGTATGTAGTTTATGTAGATCTTAGTGCCCGCTAAAGAATTAAGAATAATTCTTCGAATTGGGGTGTAGAGGCTGCCAATTTGAACAAAATAGTGGGAGAATCTTTAGACTAAAGTCCAAGTCTTTAGACTGAATCAATTTATATACTAATAAACTTTAGTTTTTCCTTATGGCAGAACTTAAGGCCACTAATTTATCATTAAGAGTCCTCAATATAGATAGATGACAAATTGAATGAGAATTCCAATTTCAATTGAATGCTGATGTTCAAGAAAATGCTCTTAACTGATCATGTATTGTACATGATCGAGAAGATAGAACTCCTAAGCAAGCTCGGCTTTCCCTTACATGAGCAGTTGGGAAAAGATGCGATCCTGAATTCCTTGCCTCCATCCTTCCGACCTTTCCTTACTCATTTTCGAATGACAAAGCCTGCAGTCAACTACCACGGTTTGTTGGGGTTGTTACAGAACTTTGAGAAGGATAACCAGCTCTCTAAGGGTTTGGTTAATGTGGTTGAAGGATCTAAGGTAGGGCGTAAACCCTTTGGGAAAGGAAGAAGAAAAAGAATAATAAAAGGGTGCAACATGCTAGGACATCTATAAGGGGTCAGATGCAGAAGAAGAAAGTTGATAAAAGTCAAGCTGAATGCTTTCACTGCAAGATGCAAGGGCACTGGAAGAGGAACTGTCCTCTTTACATTGCCACACTTGATCCAAACAGGCCAAAGAAGAAAAAGGAGCAAGATGTTGCTCAACAAGGTATTTATATGATAACACCTTGTAATTTTTCTATATATGATAATCAGACCTGGGTATTGGATACCGGGAGTCCTTTTAACATTTGCAATTCATTGCAGGGACTACAGGTCACCAGAAGATTTGAGGACAATGAAAGATTCCTAAATGTCGGCGATGGAAGATTAGTTCCAGTACTGGCATTAGGAGTTCTTGAAATAGTTTTCAATAGAAATGTCATTATACTAAATGATTGTCATTTTTGCCCAACGTTCTTATTGAACGTAATTTCTGTAGGCCTTCTGGCCAAAAATAATTATGAAATTTCAATAAAGGATGTTACTTTGAATATCATTATGAATGGAGTCACTGTAATGACTGGGCATTTATCTAATGGCATTTATATATATCACAGCCTGTGAATGTAGTGTACCAATCAAGTAAGCGCCCTAGAACAACTGATGTCACAGATATTTATCTTTGGCACCATCGGCTGGGTCATATCAACAAGAACAGATTAAACAGGTTAACTCAGGAGGGCATCCTTCGAGTTGATGATTGTGAATCATTAACTACCTGTGAATCATGTCTTCTTGGTAAAATGACCAAGTCATCTTTTACTGGAAAAGGTGAAAGAGCCAAAGAGCTATTGGGTCTAGTACATACTGATGTATGTGGACCAATGAGCACTTGTGCCAAAGGTGGATACTACTACTTCATTACTTTTACAGACGACCTTTCTAGGTTCGGTTATGTCTATCTTATGCGACATAAATCTGAATCGTTTGAAATGTTCAAACTATATCATAAAGAAGTAGAAAAACAAACAGAAAATGTATTAAGACCCTTCGATCAGATCGAGGAGGCGAATACCTTTCCAATGAATTTGTGACATATTTAAAGGAGAATGAGATTCTCTCCCAATGGACTCCTCCTGGAACACCGCAACATAACGGTGTGTCGGAAAGAAGGAATCGAACTCTGTTAGACATGGTTCGGTCCATGATGGGTTTTGCAAGCTTGCCAATATCATTTTGGGGATACGCATTAGAATCAGCTTGTCATATTCTTAATAAGGTTCCAAGTAAGTCTGTTTCTAAAACTCCACATGAGATGTGGTATGGACATAAACCGGTTATTACCTATCTGAGAGTCTGGGGGTGTCCGGCTTATGTGAAACGTGCAAAATCAGACAAACTTGAACCCAAATCTGACAAATATTTTTTCATCGGCTATCCGAAAGAAACAAAAGGATATTACTTCTACAATACTGAAGAACAAAAGTTGTTCATTAGTAATAGAGCAGTTTTTCTTGAAAAGGAGTTCCTTAGTGAAGGAACAAATAGCTCTAATGTTGAACTTGAGGAAGTTCATCAAGTAGAAGGAACAACACAAACCAGTGAACCCCTAGAATCTGAGTTGATTAGATCAAACTCAAAACCCATTTTAGATGCACCATTAAGGCGATCTGGTAGAGTACCACATCAACCGGACAGATACTTGGGTTTCTTGGTCCAGAACGATGATCCTGTTGAACTCGATGAGAACAACGAGGATCCGATCACCTATATGGATGCTATGCAAAGGACTGACTCTAATAAATGGCTTGATGCCATGAAATCCGAACTTGATTCCATGAAGGACAATAATGTATGGACATTAGTTGACCCACCCGAAGGGATAAAACCCATAGGGTGTAAATGGGTTTTCAAGAGGAAAAGAGGCGCAGACGGAAAGGTAGAGACCTATAAAGCACGTCTGGTTGCCAAGGGGTATCGTCAACGTTATGGTATTGACTATGACGAAACGTTTTCTCCTGTGGCAATGCTGAAATCCATTCGGATTATGCTAGCTATAGCAGCACACTTCGATTATGAGATTTGGCAGATGGATGTTAAAACCGCTTTTCTAAATGGTGATTTAGAAGAACAGGTGTATATGATACAGCCTGAAGGTTTTATATCTGAAGACGAGTCTAAAGTGTGCAGGCTACAGAAGTCTATTTATGGACTTAAGCAAGCATCAAGGAGTTGGAACATACGATTTGATAAAGTGATCAAATCTTATGGCTTTATTAAGAATAAAGAAGAACCTTGCATTTATAAATGGGCTAACGATTTGTTATTGTATTTCTTGTATTATATGTGGATGATATTCTCTTAATCGGGAATGATATCCCTGCATTACAAGGAATAAAGACATGGTTATCATCACAATTCTCCATGAAAGATCTGGGAGAAGCATCATACATCCTAGGGATGAAGATCTATAGAGATAGATCTAAGAGGATGCTAGGTTTATCCCAATCTACGTACATTGACACAGTGCTAAAGAGGTTTAGCATGGAGAATTCCAAGAAAGGCTATCTTCCGATAGGCCATGGAATTCATCTTTCTAAGAAGGATTGTCCGACAACTCC
Organism: Calamus simplicifolius; assembly: GCA_900491605.1. Lineage (NCBI taxonomy): Eukaryota > Viridiplantae > Streptophyta > Magnoliopsida > Arecales > Arecaceae > Calamus > Calamus simplicifolius. Next base: position 98,134 of record UESW01002799.1, on the reverse strand, counting down.
TAATGAAAGAGAACGTATGAGTCGAATTCCATATGCTTCGGCAGTAGGATCGATTATGTACACCATGACATGTACAAGACCAGATGTGGCATACTCACTAGGAGTAGTGAGTAGATACCAATCTGATCCAGGAGAAAAATACTGGCAAGTTGTTAAGACAATCCTTAAGTATTTGAGAAATACTAAGGACCAGTGGTTAGTCTATGGAGAGTCTGATTTGAAACTTGTTGGATATACTGATTCCAGTTTTCAATCAGATCATGATGATAGCAAAAGTGTATCGGGTTTCGTGTTTATCCTAAATGGTGGAGCTGTTTGCTGGAAAAGTTCCAAGCAACATACAGTGGCAGATTCGGTGTGCGAGGCAGAGTACATCGCTGCATCAGATGCTGCGAAAGAAGCTGTGTGGCTGTGAAAGTTTATCTCCGAGCTTGGAGTGACACCTTCCATAGATGAACCAGTCCTGTTATACAGTGATAGCAGTTGTGCCATAGCTCAAGCAAAGGAACCACGAGCACATCAGCGCACCAAGCACATACTGCACCGGTTTCATCTTATTCGAGAGATAGTAGACCGAGGTGACATAAATCTTCAGAAGATTGATGGAAAGAAAAACCTAGGTGACCCATTTACTAAAGCACTCAGCATCAAGGAGTTTGACAACTATAAGTTGAAGATGGGTATTAGATACTGTAATGAGTGGCTTTAGGCTAAGTGGGAGTTTGTTGGGAATTGTATCCTAAAGCCAATCATTTGATGATTGTGCTGATGTAAATTATATATAAATTGATATATTAATAAAAGTTATTTGGCAGTTTATTCATTACAAGAACATCTTCTTAATACTCCTGAAAGTAATGAAGCCCTTAGGATCTTCCTCACGATAAAGAGGATTTATCTTAGAAGGTCCTTAAAAGAGTTCGCGACCAAATGATATACTATGACAGGGCCATAGTACTATCAATTATAGGACATTGTATATCATATTTGTTGGTTATCCTCTTAACCAAGGAGTGTAGAGACACTGGTATGACATACAGGTGAAAGTGTAGGAGTACATTTCACGAACGTGACTCATTTCCGGATACTCTGCTGTCAAGAGTTAATCCGAGAAGATATAGGTATAAGTATCCTTCAGACCTGAAGATCACAATCAGTGGCTTACAAGCAACTCATTGTACTTAGGTGCCGGACCACCTAGATTTCTAATCCAGCTACGAAAGGTTACTGGGTGCAGTCAAGTACTTGTGGTAGTCAGTTGTGGATCAAGATGGAATTTGACCTATCCCATTAAAAGGAGAAATGCTTGTGTTTCAATTTAGCAAGACCTTGGCCAAGGCACTTCATGTGAAAGTCACATGATCACTAAAGTTGAAATCACTTTATGGATTTGCTATTTAGAGTTGACAGGCTCTTAAGCCATCCTTAGCATTTGTGGTCAAGAGGATGAATTATACGGTAACTGTTTCTTAGGGTTCTTGGAGTTTGCTCGGCAACTCTTCGACCTATCCGGACATCGGGTTCCATTGCTAGATGGGCACATCGATTAGTATAGAAAGTTGTTTCTATGCTACCGGCTTAGGTTCGAACCTAGAGAGTCACACGCATAGAAGTTTCCTAGGATGATCTATTTGCTGATCAACGATTGAGAATCGTATATGATTTAATTAATCAATTTGATTGATTGAATTATCTCAATTGGGTTAAGTACAATTGAATAAGATTCAATTTGGTTTAAGTCTATTAGAAGGACAAGTCAATTTCAAATATTGATTTGAAATTAGACTTGATTTGAATTTAAATAGATTCAGGACTAGCCAAATTTGATTTGGGCTTGGACCATGATCTATGTGGGTTAAGTCAAATAAATTTAGATCAGAACCCAAACCTCTCGAATATGGATCTCATATGATGAGATGGCTAAAATCTCATCTCATGAGATAGAATTTAATGCATGACATTTATTTACCGAACATCGGATTTATCCCTCGTCTCTTTGGTTTTCTCCGAACGACGGAACTAAACCAAACGCCGTGACTCCTTGGTTTTCTTCGAACATCGGAATTAAACCAAGCGCCATGCCTTCGGCGTCTCTTCGCTTTTGCCAAATGACGGATTCTTAAATGTCAGAATTAAATGTCAAGGCTAAATCTAGACTATAAATAGAGGGCATTCCCTCACCAGAGAACACAGAACAAAAAATAGAACAACAATACACGATTTGTCGTGGATTGTAATTCTAAATTATCGTGGATTGTAATTCTAAAATGTTAGAATAGAAAATCCTGGTGATTTTGGTGTTAGCGGAAGCCTGGTGGATCTTGGAGGAAGATTCAAGTGAGAGGATTCAAGATCAGCAAAGCTATTTTTTTCGCGAGCTAGCACTCCCGGAAATCTGATCATTCGGGGCTTCGCGTGGACGATACTAGAGGCCGGACGATTGAACAGCTGCAGAGCAATAAGGATTTACCACTGTTCTTAAGGTAAGTGATTTGATCCCTAGATCTTAAGGCAGGCTTCAAGATAATAGTGTGACTAGTCATCTTGAAGATCAAGATATGATCTTGATATTTTATATGCATATTTTAGATCAAACGACCGTGAATATATAGGCAAAGATATGATCTTGATGCATATTAGATAGATTAATATGTAATCTTTTAATTTCCACAACGATAATAGTTATCAATTTTTAAAAATATGCATGCCTCGAAGACTATTCTCCCTACAGGAGGCCGGTCGATGAGATACCGGCCGACGTCAAGTTTCCCCTAGGAAGCCTCGACGCGAGCCCTCCAAGCGGCCACGGTCCCCTGACCACGGCCCCAACGAGTTTCCTCCCAAGCCACATCATCACGAGGAACCCAGGCGGAAGTTCCAACTTTCGTCTCCATCTCCTTCTGCCTCCTCTTCTTCTTCCTCCGAGCCATCTCGGAGGGCCCCGACGATCAGCCGCCAGGCGTAGGAACGCCTGGAGGAGTACAACAGGCGCCTCGACGAGCTCGCCAAGAAGATCAACCATCAGCCGGAGGAAGAGTTCGACACTCGTCCTCCTTACACTCGCCGCATACTGGAGGAACCGGTTCCCTCCAGGTTCCATTTTCCCTAGGTGGACCCGTACGACGGTACGACCGACCCCCTCGATCACCTCGAGAGTTACAAGGCTATGATGCAAGTCCAGGGCACCTCAAACGCCCTCCTCTGCAAGGCCTTCCCCGCAACTCTACGGAAGGCCGCCCGTGCATGGCATTCGTACCCATCCCCCCACAGCATAGACTCCTTCCGGAGCTGGAGAGGACATTTTTGGCCCACTTTGACGCCTGCCATCGGATCCCAAGGGTGGCAGACAGCCTCTTCTCCATCCGCCAGAAGGAAGGAGAGTCACTGCGGGACTTCGTGTTCCGATTCAAAACCGCCGCCCTCGAGGTCTACCATCTCGACGATGCGATGGCCACCCTGGCGCTGAAGTGGGGACTCCTTCCATCCCGCTTCACCTTTTTCCTGGATAAGAAGCCCCCGAGCTCTTACTCCAACCTCCTCCTCCAGGCCCAGAAGTACATCCGGGCGGATGAAGCCGACCTCACCCGCCGGGAGTCTTTGAAGAGCTCCAGCCACGAATCCGCTCGCCCTGAGCCGAGCGGACCTCCCCGACATCACCGATCCGACCCACCTCGCCGGTCCAACAACAGGCGCCAAAGCCCTGTCCCCGACAAGAGTAAGCTCACTCCTCTCCTTGCCCCTCGATCCCACATCCTGATGGAGATCGAGGGCGAGCCCTACCTTCAACGTCCTCCCCCCATGAAGAAAGGTGCACCCTGCGATAGAAGCCGCTATTGTCGATTCCACCGAGACTACGGCCACGACACCGATAGCTGCTACAGCTTGAAGCGGGCCATCGAGGAGCTCATCCAGCGGGGCTACTTTGGCAAGTATGTCCAGAAGATGCCACTGCCGCTGCTGGCCATCATGGGGCCTCGACCAGCTCAAGCCACCGTCGACAACACTCCCACGGAGCAGACTGTCGGGATGGTATCCTGGGGATCAGCCTCTATGTCCAAGCGGCCAAGGGGGGAGGAGGCGCCAAATAATGTAATGCCCCAGGGGGAGACTGCTGTCATGGAAAATGTAAACAATGAAGGCGTAGTCGTCGCTATGACAATTGCCAAACACCCTGTAAAAAGGATATTAGTTGATAGTGGCAGCTTAGCTGACATCCTTACTTATGACGCCTTTGTTCGGATGAGATTATCTTTTGACTCCCTTCAGCCCGTGGCAACCCCGCTGGTCGGATTTACTAGAGATTCTGTGAGGGTTGAGGGCAAAATATCCTTGCCTGTGACGGCCGGAACCCCACCATGCCAAAGCACCGTGATCATAAAATTCCTGGTCATGAGGGTCCCTTTGGCATACAACGCCATTCTTGGGCATCCCGGCCTGAATCTTTTGGATGTGGTTATCTCCACCCGGCGTCTATTGGTGCAGTTCCCCACTGGCGCAGGAGTGGGAGAGATACGCGGAGAGATAAGCCCGGTCTTACCTTGCTATCATACGGCGTCAAGCCCTTTGGAGGCCGACCCGGCCCTGGAAGCATCCGATCCTAGAGATTCCGCCAAAGGAGGAGAGCCCGCTGAGCACCTCCTGACTTTCCCTCTCGAAGATGACCCAGCAAGGACCATCAGTGTGGGCAGACTCCTTTCCCTGGAAGACCGGGAGCGCCTCTTAGCTTTCCTGCGGGCTAACTCGGACGTCTTCGCCTGGTCAGCATCTGACATGCCCGGCATCCCTCCGGAAGTCATCACCCACAAGCTCAACATCGACCCGCGGCACCGTCCAATCCGTCAAAAGAAGAGGAGCTTTGCCCCCGACCGACAAAAGGCAATTGATGAAGAAGTCAACAAGCTGATCAGCGCCGGCCACATCCGGGAGGCGCACTACCCAAGCTGGCTGGCCAACGTGGTCATGGTGCGCAAGGCAAACGAGAGCTGGAGGATCTGTATAGACTTCACCGACCTCAATAAGGCGTGCCCAAAAGACAGCTTTCCCTTGCCGAGAATTGATCAGCTGGTCGATTCCACCTCTGGTCATGAGCTTCTCAGCTTCATGGACGCCTTCTCCGGATATAATCAGATAAGGATGGACCCGGCGACGAGGAGAACACCTCCTTCGTGACAGAGAAAGGCATTTACTGCTATAAGGTGATGCCTTTCGGCCTCAAGAATGCAGGAGCGACCTATCAAAGGTTGATGAACAAGGTGTTCCAGGACCAGCTCGGCCGGAACATGGAAGTCTATGTGGACGACATGCTGACAAAGAGCACCCATGCCACCGACCACATCTCCGACCTGGAAGAAACTTTTAACAATCTTCGTCGCTTCCAAGTCAAGCTGAACCCTAAGAAGTGCGCTTTTGGGGTCACGGCAGGCAAATTTCTGGGCTTTATGGTGACCCAGCACGGAATCGAGGCAAACCCAGAAAAGATCGGTGCCATACTCGACATGAGGCCGCCGTCCAACAAGAAGGAAGTGCAACGGCTAACGGGAAGGATAGCGGCTCTGAGTCGTTTTCTCTCCAGATCGGCGGAGAGGTGCTTGCCTTTCTTCAAGGCCCTGCGGAAGGTGAATGGTTTTGCGTGGACGGACGATTGCCAGGATGCTTTCGACGGCTTAAAGGCATTCCTGTCCTCCCCGCCGCTCCTCTCCAAGCCGAGAGACGGGGAGAGTCTCGTCCTTTACTTAGCCGCCTCCTCAGAAGCCGTCAGCTCAGTCCTGGTGCGCCTTGACACTGACGGAACCCAAAGGCTTGTCTACTATGTGAGCAAGGTCCTACATGACGCCGAGGTCAGGTATTCCAAAACAGAGAAAGTCATTTTCGCCTTGATAGTCTCTGCCCGGCGTCTTCGCCCGTATTTCCAAGCCCATCCCATCGTGGTGCTCACAGACCAACCTCTCCGAGCCATCCTGGCCCGTCCGGATGCTTCGGGTCGACTCGCCAAATGGGCCATCAAGCTAGGAGAATTCGACATCTCTTTCCAAGCACGACCGGCCTTGAAGTCCCAAGTCCTGGCCGATTTCCTGGTCAAGTGCACTTGGGCGGAAGAAGATCTCAAAGAGGTTCCTCGGGAGCAGCCCAGGCCCAAGCCGAGCAGTGATGGAGAGACCTGGATCCTCCATGTGGACGGCGCATCGAATTCTCAAGGGAGCGGCGCCGGCCTCATTCTTACCGGGCCGGAAGGAGAAAAAACCGAGTGCGCCCTGAGGTTTTTTTTCGAAGCCACCAACAACCAAGCGGAGTACGAAGCCCTACTGGCCGGATTAAGGCTAGCCCAGGGGATTGGAGCAAAGCGCCTCAGAGCTTACACGGACTCGCAACTCTCTGGGCAAATCAACGGAGAGTACAAGGCGCGCGACCCCGTTATGGCGCAATACCTGAAAAAGGTTCAACTCTTGACCTCCTCATTGCCCTACTTCAGTATCAGTTACATCCCCTGGAGTGAAAACGCCAAGGCCGACATCCTCTCTTGACTGGCAACCTCCGCCGACGACTTGGTAAGAGACGCCTATATCGAATATCTAGAAAGGCCCAGCATAGAGGACGGGGAGGTAGTCCTCCCGCTCACCCCAAAACCTACGTGGATGGATGCCTATGTCCGCTACCTCACCGACGGCACCCTCCCTGATGACCGCAACAAAGCCAGATTGCTCAAATGGAGGGCCTCTAAGTTCATCCTCCTCGACGAGCGCCTATACAGAAGGTCATTCTCCTACCCGTTACTTAAGTGCGTAGGCCCCGCCGATGCCGACTACATCCTCAGAGAAATCCACGAAGGCACTTGTGGGAACCATCTGGGGGGTAGATCTTTAGCCCAGAAGGCTCTCCGTCAGGGGTACTTCTGGCCCACTATGAAGGAGGACGCGGCCAAGCTAGTTCAAAAGTGTAACGGCTGCCAGCGCCACGCGCACATCCAACATCAACCGTCTACCCCGCTGAGCCCACCCTCGGCTCCGTGGCCCTTTGCCCAATGGGGAATGGACATCCTTGGACCATTCCCCCAGCTTCAGGGCAGCAGAAATTCTTGTTAGTCGCCATCGACTATTTTACCAAGTGGGTCGAGGTCGAAGCGTTGGCCAAAATCACTGAGAGTAAAGTTAAAGCTTTCTTCTGGAAGTCGATCATATGCCGTTTTGGCTTGCCTCACACCCTCGTCACGGACAACGGTCGCCAATTCAACAACGAGGCATTCAAGGCCTTCTGTGAGAGCTAGGCATCCACCACCGATTCACCTCTGCCGGCCACCCCCAGACCAATGGGGAGGCTGAGGTCATGAACCGCACCATCCTCAGAGGGCTCAGGACTCGCCTAGATGGCTCCAAGGGACGCTGGGTAGAAGAGCTCCCCAGTGTGATATGGGCTTACCACACAACTCCCAGAACCCCGACGGGCGAAACTCCTTTCAGCCTCTCCTTCGGATCCGAGGCCGTCATCCCCGTCGAGATCGGGTTGCCCAGTCCACGTGTGGAGTCCTTCAGCGAGGAAGGCAACTCCGCGCTGATTCGGGCCAACCTAGACTTCATCGACGAGGCGCATGACAGAGCGAGACTGCGCATGGCGACCTTTCGCCAGCGAACAGCCAAGTACTACAACGCCCTAGTTCGTCCCAAGGTTTTTCGCCGCGGAGACTTGGTGCTACGTAAGGCCGAGGTATCCAAACCTATCGAGGGGGGCAAGCTATCCCCCAACTAGGAAGGTCCCTACCGCATCGCCGAGGCGTTCCACCGGGGGGCATACAAACTAGAAGAGCTTGACGGGAAGCCCATTCCATGTACCTGGAATGCGGACAACCTCCGCCAGTATTATCAATGATGTATTCCCCTGGAGCTTGAGCAATAAAGGAAGCCCTTTCTGGCACAGTAGCCTGTTTTCCCTTACGTCCAAGGACCAAGTCTCTCAAAAGGAGCTCACTGGCATCGCGTCCTACAGGACACCACTCGGCCCCGGCACGGCGATGCCCCCGAGTAGGTTAAGACCCTAAAGGCTCCGTACCCGGCTGAGTCGCCACTTGGGTGGAACACAAACCTCCAAGATGGTTCAAAAGGAGCTCACTGGCATCGCAGCCCACGGGACACCACTCGGCCCCGGCACGGCGGTGCCCCCGAGTAGGTTAAGGCCCTAAAGGCTCCGTACCCGACTGAATCGCCACTTGGGCAGAACACAAACCCCCAAGATGGTTCAAAAGGAGCTCACTGGCATCGCGGCCCACGGGACACCACTCGGTCCCGGCACGGCGGTGCCCCCGAGTAGGTTAAGACCCTAAAGGCTCCGTACCCAGCTGAGTCGCCACTTGGGTGGCACACAAACCCCCAAGATGGTTCAAAAGGAGCTCACTGGCATTGCGGCCCATGGGACACCACTTGGCCCTGGCACGGCGGTGCCCCGAGTAGGTTAAGACCCTAAAGGCTCCGTACCCGGCTGAGTCGCCACTTGGGCAGCACACAAACCCCCAAGATGGTTCAAAAGGAGCTCACTGACATTGCGGCCCACGGGACACCACTCGGCCCCGGCACGGCGGTGCTCCCGAGTAGGTTAAGACCCTAAAGGCTCCGTAGTCGGCTGAGTCACCCCTCGCAGCGGTTCCCACACCCCCGAGGCGGTTCAAAAGGAACCTGACGACTCTCAGCTCTCAGGTCACCCTCCGGGGTTCAAAATACTTCCAGACTCCGCGTTGGGGGAGGATTACTAGCCGCCCTCAGCTAGCCAAAGAAGGGCATACATACGTCCATACAAGGCAGCGCAAGAGGAAAGGGGTTTCCCCACCTAGAAGGAATCACTGTTGAAGTTAACATGAAAGAGCGGATGCCAAGGTAAAAGTTCTACACTCCTCTCGCTTAGCTGATGCGGGGTACGCAAGCTCAAGGAGTGTGGGGGGCATTTGATGGGGCCAGTTGACCCCATGAAAAATAAAAAAAATTCGGACGACTCCAAGACCGACGGCCCCAAAGGCCGACAGCTCCGAGACCGGCACCTCCAAGGCCGGCACCTCCAAGACCGGCACCTCCAAGGCCGGCCCCTCCAAGACTGACGGCCCCAAAGGCCGACGGCTCCATGACCGACGGCCCCAAAGGCCGACACCTTCAAGACCGACGGCCCCAAAGGCCGACACCTCCAAGACTGACGACCCCAAAGGCCGACAACCCCAAAGACTGACACCTCCAAGACCGGCACCTCCGACCGGCACCTCCAAGACCGATGGCCCCAAAGGCCGATGGCTCCAAGACCGACGGCCCAAAGACCGACAGCTCCAAGACCGGCACCTCCAAGGCCGGCACCTCCAAGACCGGCACCTCCAAGGCCGGCACCTCCAAGACCGACGGCCCCAAAGGCCGACGGCTCCAAGACCGACGGCCCCAAAGGCCGACACCTCCAAGACCGACGGCCCAAAAGGCCGGCACCTCCAAGCCATGCGGCCCCGGCACCTTCCTGGCCAGCCCCTACGTCTTCAAGCTCGGCGGCCCCGGCACTTCCTAGGCGGCCCCCGGCACTTCCTAGGCGGCCCCGGCACCTTCCTGGCCGGCCCCTACATCTCCAAGCTAGGCGGCCCCCGGCACTTCCTAGGCAGCCCCGGCACCTCCCTGGCCGGCCCCCTACGTCTCCAAGCTAGGCGGCCCCGGCACCTTCCTGGCCGACCCCTACGTCTCTAAGCTGGACAGCCCCGGCACCTCCCAGTCGGCCCCGATGAGACGGGATTTCCCAGTTCCCGCCAGATCGGCCCCATCAGTTCAGGGCGCCACTTCTGACGCGCGCCGCCTGACAGCGCCGGATCCAACAACCTACTGGTAACGTTATTGATGGGACTAGAGCCAACTACCCAACAGCCCCGCCGGCTGATGGGACTTAGCCCACCAACCAGCCCAGATTCACGCAACGGCTCAGCAGACATTCTGACTTCATTCTGACTTCACGAAAACCCACGTGATCGTGCCAGCGTCAATCCCTATAAAAGGGTAAATCACGTCGAGAACCAGGTAACGCAAGTTTACACACTTGATACCCTAATTCTCTGAGACCTCTCCCTACTGAGATCTTTCCTTTTTCCAAGAGCTCTCTCGAGCTCCTTCTCTGCTGTGACCTCAGTTGCTGACTTGGGCATCGGAGGGTTCCACCGGAGAGCCCTCTCCGGTCTTGGGACTTCTTTGCAGGCAACCCGGTGAAGCGAGGATTCGAGAAGCACTCCGTCCCCGACGTCCAGGATCGGTGATTGAGCGTCATCACCCCGAAATTTGGAATTGCTTCTTTTCTCTTTCCCCCACATCACCATAATCCCAGCCCCATGGCATGCATCCCATCCTTCTTCTGTTGACTTGGCTAGCTAGAATGCTAATTGCGGGAGCTCACAGCGATCTCATTGCGAGTTCTCATGGCTCAACTTAATTTGCCCGCCACTGCCTCATGCCTAATTTGTTTCCTCGCTTGCCACCATCCCAGTCCCAGCTGCCACTGCTCACCATTAACCAAGCAACATTGATGCTAACTTTTTTCTTTGTTTTTTCTTTTAAGGAACATTAATGCCTAACTTCATCATCAACATCCACGCCACTTGGCCCTAAAGCCCGAGCCAATTAAGAAAATGTAAAACCAGAAGAATATAAAAATTTGCAAAGCCTATACTGGTTTTTTCTTTTTTTTCTTTTCTTTTTTTTTTTTAATGAAGTCATTGATACTGTTGGGTGCCAAGTCAACCGCCCACACAGAGTCTCAAAAGTTGGGATTCTTCGTATTTTTAGCTTTATTCGTTCTCTAAATTTATTGGGTTCTATAAGAAGACCAAAAGTATTTTCTGAAAGGCGAAGATACAAAGATTGAAAAGCCTTCTTCCTTTTCTTTCTCACCGGAACGACGGCTTAGAAGTGTGGATGAACTGAAAACTCTGATCTTCTGAAAGGCAAAGATACGGAAACTGAAAAGCCTTCTTTCTTCTCTCTTTCATCGGAACGGCGGCTTAGTAGTGTGAACAAACCAGAAATCCACTGCTTTCACTGCTCTGAAACAAGGTAAGTTCTCTGTTTTGATCCTTCAGATACCTACAGCGGATCATATTTGGCTGCTTCGGTTAATTTGCTGCTTTTAATAAAATTGCCATTCATGACACTTCAGTCGCTAAAGAAATGTTGAACAACTAGAAGTGCAAGAAATTATGAGTCGCTCTGCAATGGGACTACTAGCCTACTGTTAGAAATATCCATACCAAGTTCACTAGTCCCCCCTCTTGATAGTTGCTAAGAAATCATGAGCAATTAGAGATGCTCAAATTTTCAAGTCACTGGTGCTAAAATTATGCAGTATCTCGTTTCTTTTAAAGTGTTGCTGAGATTTGATAAGCATGGTGGAGTGAATAAGAGAGAGAGAGAGAGAGAGGTCGCCATTAGAAGTTTTAGTGCTAAGAGTGACATATGAGGTGGAACTACGTATTCATCTACTTTTAATAAACTTCAGCACCTTTGTAATTTTTACAGCTCCGACCCCACTTAGCTCTAATATAAAAGCCAATTTTCCCTTTTGACTGGAATCTGACCTCCTCCTGTTAAAAATAATTAAAATAATAATAATAATAATAAAAACAGATTCCACCTCAAGAATTTGGGTTAGGTCAGCCCAACTAAACCCACTTAACCAGCTGTTGAAACTTTAAGCTTTGCCATGTAAGCACGTAATTATGAGTGCGTACGCATTGAGTAGTCTCCTACCACTACCATTGGATGAATCCTGGAATGGCGTAACGTTATGTGATGGGACTTGGCTCGTTGGATTGAGATGCAGAAGAAAACTATACGATTTCAAACTCTCCCCACTAGTGAGTTACACGCCGTATGCCAGCCATTCTTGCTCTCCCTCGCTAATTTTTATTTTATTTTTCCCCTTAAACAAAATGTCAGGCAACTCGCATGCCGTTCGTTATTTTAAGCTCTCTTAACATCTAAGTCAAAGGCTAGAGCTTGCCGCGTCTAATTAATGCCCACGCTTTTGGTGCATGCAAGGGAAGTGACGCATCATCATGATCTAAATGATGAACCCCTCTACTAAGGTTTAGATAAGCCCCTTTTTTTTCAAGAATTTTTATTCATCAATTATTATAAGTTTATAGATTAAGACAAGTATAACGCCCCACGGGCGGTGGGTAAACGCCTTTTTTTTTTTTCTTTTTTCTTTTGGGGTGGAGCCACTGACTTAGAATGAATTGTTAAAAAATGTGAATATACAATAAACTTGGTCCATTAGAGAACCCAAGTACTTATACGCAGATTCACATGGTTACCTTAAAAAAATTGAATAAAAAAATATTTTTAGAACATTTCTAAAAATCAAACATTAATTATTTGATAGCTAACTTTCTCTTTTAATGCAGTATTTCTCTTTTCTCTCATATTTTTTTTATTACTTCAAAATTTAATATGAGTAGATCTTCTCCTGCATGCTACGTACCTTCTCTGCCCCTTTTTTTTATAAAAATCTTATTCTCAAAAGAATTGTTTTGTCTATAAACTCTTAACATTTTTTAACCATTATGAGAAAGAAAGCAAGTTAGAGTTATTATTATTCCCTTTTTTGGGAGCCTAACATATTTGTCTTTTCAAGAAATGAATTTAGCTATGGTTATTATATAGATATTTTAAATATTTAATTTAATAATTTAAATATACGTATATAAACTAATATAATGAAAATAAAATGTTAAGATCAACGGAACTATTAATTCTTATACATACATGAACTGTGCAAATAGAACATGCGACAATCATCTAAATATAGACAGTACTCTATGCTATAAACTTTATACAATGGAAGATGATCCTGTTTCCAGTTTAGAGCCAAAACAATCGAACCACCAGTGACCCATTAATTTAGACCATGTTGCTCCAAATACTCGTTTTCTATCCTCCTCTTTTGAGGCCTGATGTTAAAAGAATCAAATAAGATAGCAAAAACCTGTGCTGCTCTTTGGACATCCATCATTTTTTTAATAAGGTTCAGTAATCAATCAGAAGGCCTTCACAGATTTTTGCATTACAACGCACACTAGTCATTATCTTAAAGTACTCAGTGCCCAGATAAATAGATATATCATATAAAACAGAACTACTACAGGGCTACGAGATTCCAAAAGGCAGACAAGTATTACATGAGCCTGGAATATAATATTAGGATGCCCACCATAAGGAGAGGTGGAGCTAAAAATAGAGGTAGTGTTATGGGCAGACATCACAACGGATTCGACCACATCATAACATCACAAAACAGCCTCCTCCTTCCAGCGACCGCCCACATATCAAGGGGGACACACAAAGCAAGCACAACTCGGGAGAGTCCAAACCCAGCATCCAAGCATCTAAATCCCGTGGGCAAACACCAGAGGCCCACCAGCAAAACAAAAAGCAAACCTCTTTTCCTCCATTGCTGCTTCTCCTTTGCCCCCATTCCCACCCTTCACCGACACCCTCCCATGCTCTAATCATGCAGCATGACACTATAATCTTTCAGAGGCATCAGAGTGTCTTGTCGATATACAGACACAGCAACAATAACAAAATTAATTTATCAGAAACTTTTACAAGATTACCTTGGTCTTTTATTCTCTAGACGCAGTTTCAAGATCACCGTGTTGCAGCTGTTGCTCACCACTTTTAGTCATCAAAATTCTGCATCCCAAGCCTTTTCATTTCCACCTTGAGGGACTTCAGATATTTAACAGCTTCATCAAGGATGGCAGGAGTATCCAATTGATCTCCTCCAGGTATAATTCCTCTAAGAGCTTTCACCATCTTCCTCATTTTCTCCCTTTTCCTCTCATTGCTGCTAGCTCCACTAGAGACTGATTTCTGAGTAGATGCTGACTTTCGAGACTTCATACTGCTCATAGAGCAAGAATCAGGGGAACTGCCTCCCCAGTTGCCAGGTGTGCGTCCAGTGCTGACAATGTCATCTTCTTCATAATCATCCTCTTCTTCTTCCTCCTCTGAACTCAGCAGTGCATCGATATCTTCAGTGTCCTCTTTGAAAGATGAGTGTTCATCGTGGTTATCATTTTGGCCTGTACTTTTGCCACCCACTTCAGCATGGGCAGCACAAATGTTTAAGTTTGGGGAGTCGAACTTGTGGGCCAAATCAGGATGAAACATGACCCGGTTTTTGTTATCTGTCTGGTCAAATATAATGAACTTCTTGGGGCAGGTTTCAGAGGGCTGAAACTCAAATCCATGCTTTGTCCCTGCCATGGCGACACCAAAAGCAGGTGCAACAGGGGCATCATAAGCATAGTGACCATGCAAATGAGTGTTATGGATATAACCACCCACTTCATATGCATCAGGGGGGAAGGACCTTCCAGAAAAGAACCTTGGGTTTCCCTGCATGTCTCCCTAATGGAAAGTTGGAATACAGAGGTGGTGCTACTAGTGCTGACCTGGCTGTTCTTAAAAGGTTTCAGTTTTTGATCATCCGTCTTAAAAGAAGCTGTTGGATGTTCCTAATGGTGTGGAATAGATGGACAACTGAATTATACAAAGCTCAGTTAGCAAAGAGATTGTGCGTCATGAGCTAGCCATCTTCATGATCTCTTCTACAGTTTAGCTGTCTTACAAAAGATCGATGGACAAAGTAACAAGGCAGGTCTACAGGTGTATTAGCTTGACTCACGTTGAAACTACGTGACAGGCTTAAGCAACTGGCGGAAGTATTCAGCCTGCCATTTTGAAAGATAGATGTCAATGCAATTATATTATACAGATTACGTGTAGAGTCAAACAACAAAGAAAAGAAGAGGACAAATCAAGCATAATTAATGACTCATACAATCAGATTTGACATAGAACGAGTGCAAGTACTAAGCTAATAAAAAAGGATCATGTGTTAACCATACATCATGAATCCTGAAGTTTATAGTTACTGAAACAAAGAAGTATATTAACGTGTGCCCGAGGTCAGTTACGGAAGAGCCATTGCACAACATCCCTTATTAGGTGCAACTAACAACTAGCCACGCAAAAGAGTTAAATACCTCTCGGCCAAAAAAAATTGGATATTACAAAAATATGTCAGTGGTTATTTAAAACATTAACATGTTTGGTCATCACTCTGCTCTAAAAGCCAAATTGAAATAATTTTCCTTGTAAATGTTTCATTATTTAGTCCTTTGGATTACTTGTGCTAAAAACTAGTAAATCCAATACTTATATGTAAGGAATGAAAATTTAAAACAACCATGCGAGCACTGTAATACTAGATCTCCAAACAACGTTTAAAAAAGAACAAAACTTTAAGACAACACATACCATTAACGAATAAAAGAAAATGGATACAAAAAGATAACGAAGAAGCTATGAAGGAAATACAGAGAACGAGTGAAGAATCACCTGACAGACTTGCATCAACTGGTAGTACGCGATAATTCTAACATTCATTATGATCTCCCCAACTTCCTTCACTGTTCGATATCTCTTCAGATTAACCGCAACGTACATTCTCACTTCTTCAGAACCGAGGATGACCGAAAACCTAAAACAGAGGATCCCCTCTCAACGGATCAAATCTGTGGACTTCACCTGCACAACACCGATAATAAAAATATTATCATACAATCCCTTAAAAAATTTCCCATCTTACAACAAATTCATCAAGCATTTAGAATTAAAGAACCACAATCCAGCTTTGATTAAAAAGAAAAACCTGTCGCGCGCGCGCGCGCGCGCGAGAGAGAGAGAGCATACAGGATAACCCGGAAGAAGACGACAAGGCGAACACACTTCCTGCCGCTGCTGTATCGAATTGAGAACGACGGCACCCACGGCATGCTGTTCCACCTTATCTCCTTCCTCCAATCCTAGTTTGGAGTCAAATAAGTTCTCCCTCGAATTCAATAATAAGACTATGAAGGGGCCAAAAGAAATCGCATAATTTCCATCTAAATTCCCGTATGCACGAGTACTGAATGAAATTATAAATCAAAACAGATACGCGAAGGGAGGAAAGATGGCTCTCCGTATCAATCTTCAAACATAAATGCAAACATACAAGATTCCAACATTAGCGAACTTATGTAAGTATTTTGAAAAACAGAATGAAAAATAGAACTCGGAGCTGATCAAGCCCTAAATAGCAAGCGGGAGACCGAGAATCCAAGAAAAGAATCCAGATCTATAGCAAAAATGTAACCCTTCCCCAAAATCACATCAGAACAACAAGAAAAAAAAAAAAAAAAAATTTAAAACGGATATCATACACCCAACAAAAAAAAAAAAAAACAGAAGAACAGTGAGAAAGGCCAAATAGGAAGCCAGAGAATCAAATCTGATACCATAAGGTTCAGCAACGTAGGTGTAGAGTACTTACAATATGGCCTCGAAATCGAGGATGAAGAGATCAAAATAAGAACTTCGATGCACCTTCCGGACGAATTCGAAGATATCTTCCACCAAGATACGAGGAGGAGAATCTCGTAAAAGGCCGAAACTAGAGTCCAGGCTGAGAAAGAGAGAGAGAGAGAGAGTTAGAGACGACGACGACGACAGGAATATAGGAAGAAGGAACCTCAAGGGAGGCTAATCGCTAACCCTAGGGTTAGGTTTTTTGTTCCCTTTAATTAACCCGGGTTCTCTTTCTCTTTATCCTTTTTTTTTTTTTTTTTTTTTACTTTTTCTAGCTTAATCTGGTTGGATTAGGTTAATTAATAATTAGTGAACTAATGAGATACGGGAGGTCAAGGGGATCCACTGGGACGGATAAAAGGATTTGGGGCCGTTGGATCGAAGGCGTCGGGAATTGGGATCTTCCATGGATTCCGGATCAGGGGACAGCCGTCGGATCCAGTGCGTGCCGCAATAGATTGCGGTGGGGGCCACCGGGGGACAGGTTGGCACGTGTGAGGGCCTTGTTCGTGTGCCAGTGTCGGGGAGAGCATTTAATGGTTCAGGTCGGGTACTGGGCTGGGTCGTTGAATCAAATTTATTGCACTGACAGCCAAAATAAAGTTACATAACGGTCCTCTCTCTCTCTCTCTCGCAACATTTGATGTGGCACGTGCGATCCACACGTGAGTTATGCAGTTAAATATAAATATTCCTGAACCTTTTTTTTTTTTGTTTAAAAATAAGAGGAAAGATGGAGAATTTACTCAAAAATTGAGGGCAAACTCGTGTTTGGAGAAGATTTATGGTTGTTCCAATGAAATGGTGTTTATCTTAATAGTCACGCTTTTCATGTACAATAATGATATAATTCTCAATTATTTTGGTCTTAAATAATGATAGTGCAAGTAAGTCTTCCTTGTTCTAAAAAAAAAAATTAATTGTTTAATTAAGCTACCCAATGGATGGATATTAAAAGCTATACATACAAGTCCCAAAGCGGTGTAATGCATAGATGAACAAATGCACAGGACATATAAAGTTTTATATAACCTTAATCCTATTCCTACATATAGGGTTTAATACGAAAAAGATAAAACAAAGCTTTAAAATGCAGGAAAAACTCATAATTACGCCAAAATATAAAATTTTGGCGTAATTATATATTCTAGTGGAGAGGAACATCAAGTGGCCAAATAAGTTACAAATTATTGAAGAAAGAGAAGATGTGAGCTATCTATCAATAGGGAACAACTTTATCTTTATATGCATATGAGAAACACACCCAACCATCTAGAAACATCATTAAAAAAAATAGACATAGAAAAAGCAAAATAAATCCAACTTAGTTGAGGAAGTATAAGATGTTTTCTTATTTTAATTTTTCTAATAATAATATTCATTTTCTAACCTTTTGATGGCCTATTACATAAAATAGCATTTATTAAATTCAAATCGTATGCTAGATAATCTTCTAAGCTTCAAACAACTAGAGAAATATATTTTAATTAGTAAACATTTATTTTTTGAGAGAAGTTTAGTAAGCATTTACTTGATGTAGCAATATCGAAAAAAAGATTGTTTTATGACACCGATAAGCTTAGATACTGAAGGTACAAAACAAACCCACCAATACTATCTTTTAATACTAGTTTCCTACCTTATTATAAATTCATTATCCAATTATCAGAAAATAAATCTGGAAAACTACTAATTTATATAAAAGAATTGATCGAGCTCACTATAAGCCATCCAAGATTAAAAATGATGTGCAAGGTACAAGCTTGCTTTGCGTTCAATCTAACTCAAGCTCAGCTCCTTTACATTTTGGCAAGTCATTAGCGTTTATACACAGCTTGTTCATGAGTCAAGCCTTATAATATTCTAAGACTGATATCTTCAGCTGAGATCTCAAACAAGTTTACATCAAGTCAATCACAAGCATTTTGCAAATAAATTGAATCATTTGCAGGCCCAGAGCAGTGGTCATGACTAGGATTCAAGTACAATTTCTTGAACATGCACCATCCAAAATTTAAACCATAATCTTTGAATTTTAAAGAAAGGGGGTACATCGATCGATGTAAATCCCAATTTCACCATTGAGAGAAGTTATTCCATCTTCAGCTCAAGTTGACCTCGAGTCTATTTTTCACTCGATGTAATACTAATCTCAATTGGCAAACACTATATTAATTAACCCTTAAACAAACTTAAACTTATAGCTAAGATATATGGTAGAAAGTTTATTTCGATACAGTATAAACAACTAGATCAAATATTTATGCATGCAATAACATAATCAGATACCGTGCAAGTACTGGGAGAAATATGAACAAAAGTACTGTACCACCAATGACGGGGCATCTCTTCTCCAAGAAATTGCTAAGACCTGCACTACAGCCTATCTGAACACACATTCATTGATCACTCATTAGCAAAGTTGCAAAAGATAATATAGACAGTACTCAAGAAGATTATGTGCCTGCTGCAACTTTTGTCCACCAGCAAATTATACAAATGGAAGCTCAGAACCAACAAAGAATAAGGTGTGCGGTAGTGGAAGGAGATCGATTTCTTTCAACGGTACAGCCAGTTCCAGGTCAATGGCTGGCTTCGCAAACTCCATATACAGCCACTTTACAGCACCTTAGAATCAAGCAAAACTCCAAAATAAGCCACCAGATCACCTCTACCAAACCCAATGTTGACAATAGATCAGCATATGCTTAAATCACTAGCCAAATAGAATTAAAGATTCCACTCTGCTGTATAATAATCAACCCATCCCTTGTGCAAGAAACTTTATATACTTATTTAACAAAAAAAGAGTGCTGCTGCTAATCACCTACCAGGTCGCCCCACAGTAAACGAGCTGATGTGGCAGTAGCAGACTAGCACAATACACGGGGGGATTGGTGGTGGCAGTCAAGCCCCAAGTGCCATTCAACCAATAATCAATGACTTCAGCCTTGGCTCGAAGAACTGAGCATTTTCCTGAACAAAAAGGGATGCATGTTGAACAGTTACCAACAAAGTCAAGAAAAAACAGCTCCAAAATAGATCAATCAATCATAAACCGTTCTAATTTTCAGAGGCTTGCCACCGCCAACATCCAACAAACAGATTGTGGATATGGCATATGCCTGATTGCCATGCAGCCAATACTGCACCTGCTATGTATGCTTTCGGTCTTTTAAGTGTCACCACCTTTCAATAATTTCCCTTCAGGTTTCATGCATCGGGACCACCATAGTGTTACATTGCTGCCCACCTTGATAAACCTAAATGTTAAGAAGAGGCAGCGGTTAGTTTCATGATGTCTGGCTAAACAGGGTTCTCACCCTTCTACCATTGAACGGCTAATAATACAAGGATAGAAAAAGTTCTCTTGCTAAACTTCTTGCATCATTGAGATGAGCCAAAATACCTAACAATCTCCCATACATTTTTTTTTTTTTTCTTTTCAATGCCACGATGTTTGAATTTGCACTGAGAAAAGCAATAGATGCCAATAAAGCAATATCATGTCAAACAGACTCAAGTAATCATTCTTTCTGGGCATTACACAATTGTCACTTGAAAGGTCTCTCTCTCCTAACAGCTTTAGGAATTGAGACAAGTTGTTCAAATTGATGTCAAAAACAACAGACTTGTTGATAAGCGGGCCCAGACCACTCTTAATCCTGACCGAAAATAAAAGACGTAAAAAGTTGACCAGATACGCCATCCATATCTACAGACAAGTTCCACTAGATCATCCTTGCTATCCAGGAGTCTTTAGGAGAGCAGATTTTCATGACTATCTCAGCACTAAATTCAATTTGACAGTTTAATATGATGGAAGTCTACAGCACAAGCAACAGATGTAATGACAATATAGCAAAGTTATGACTGTGTACATATGTCTGTTTTATGGTTTTTATGGTCACCTTATCTGTAACGTTATATAGTTGTATAACCACAGTTTGTATGACATGCAATTCACGTAATACACTGCTCACTGAATCAGAGTCAATACTTACCTAAAATAGTTTACAATTTGAATTCTCATACATTAACAATAATTATGATAAATTTATTTACTTAAAACATATTTGCTTAACCATCAAGCAAATTTAGAAGATTTTTTTTCGGGGAGGATCATTCCCTGGGCAGAATCTCAAAGTAACTAACTAATCATAGATGCACAGAAAACAAGGAACGAAAAATCCAAATTGAAAAAAAGAAAAAGAAAAAACAAAGACAGAAGATAGGATGGGCTATAAAGACCCATGTCACTACTCTGACAACTTCAACACTATGACCTGTTGGGACACCAAAGAATGGGGCCCTAAATACTATCATAAAGGCCCTCATAGGCTTAGGCTTGGTGGGCTTCTTTTTAGGTCCTCCCTACCAACAAATGGCCACTTTAAGGCTCATGTCCTTGCTGTCCTTTGTGCTGCAAAGACAAGAACAGACCATGAGAGTAACATGAGTATTTCAGCTAAAAAATACCAATATCACGAGTACTTTGGACTACGAAATAAGGTCTCATATCTTTCATGAGTCTGCGCACCCCATGCATTATCGCCAACACATTGGCAAATCACTATGTGTATCTGAGCAGAAGATCTAGACTCATAACAAGAGGAAAAGGGATGTGAAGAAATGATTTGAATGCATTTCATTCTCTTTTTCCATCAATAAACATGCATTCCAATCTTTCAATTGTTACAGGCACTCAAAAAGAGCGTCATCATTTTAACAAATTGATTGGAGATCTTTTGGAAGATCAGAGAATGACAACAGAACAGAAGATCAAATGCTTCCTTTTATCTAGCCTGATCATAAAGTATTGACAGGTCCACATTATAATGGCCTCTAACAACCTTTAAATAAGAACAGAATCATTCACACACCTCCTATCAGTAGAGATGGGCACTGGGCCATGCCTGACACAGCACAAGCCCACCGTGCCTCTAAAGTTACCGTGCCGTGCCTGGCACGCCTAATAACAAACGGACCGTGCCAGGCACGGCATGGTAAAAAAAAAACCTCAGGCCCGGCACGGCCCGTGGCCCATTTTGGGCCATGGACCATGCCGAGCCTGGCACAGCTCAGGCTGTGCTGGGGCGTGCCTCAGGCCGTGCCAAGCCTGGCCTCTAACGGCTATATAGCCATTTAGGGAAGGGTTTAGACCATTTTACACCTCCCAACAGCCATATAACGGCTATATCAAAGGGTATTTTTGAAAAAAAAAAATGGAACTTCTATAAATAGCCCATTTCTCTCTTATTCTTACCACACCAAACCAACTCTTCTCTATTACTACTATTTCTCTCTTCTAGCAAGTGCTCTACTAGATTAGCAATTTAATTTTTAGTTTGCAAGTATTCTTGCAAGTGGCAAGTGCTCAAGCAAGTAGTCAAGTGCTACAAGGTCACTTCTTGTTGAGAGGCGAGAGCGCAAGAGGAAGCTCACAAATCTCGGCTCCACGCCTTCACCTCTGATCCTTTTCTCAATTCCTTTTGTAAGTTAGTTTTTATTTTTTGTATCTATTAATTAAAAATTTTAGATATGACATCTTTTAACGAAAGTAATTTTAACATGTATCCCTTTTTCTGAGGGTGAGAAAACTAATCCCCAACCCCAATCCCAATCCCAAGTTTCCTCTAGAGCTAGTGTTAGTGAATGTCAAACCTCTTCTCGTAAGAGGATTAGTGATGTTTGTAATGATTTCGACAGAATTATGGTTGATGGAGTATATAAAGCAAAATGTAAAAAATGTGCAAAACTTTAAAGTTGTTCTAGT
Source organism: Calamus simplicifolius (assembly GCA_900491605.1). NCBI lineage: Eukaryota > Viridiplantae > Streptophyta > Magnoliopsida > Arecales > Arecaceae > Calamus > Calamus simplicifolius. The sequence goes on along the minus strand of UESW01002799.1, from coordinate 75,946 downwards.
ACTGATGGAGCATGACATTTAAAAAGATATCAAGAGACTCATAAGATGCATGATTCCCGTCAGTAATATATTCTTAATATACAAGAGGGATCACTTGCAGGTAATTTTGCATATAACCATGAAAATCGAAGAAAATTACTGGTAAGATGAATAGTTCAGGATGAATTACCTTTTAGTTTATCTGAATCTTATAATTTTGAAAGATATGTTCAATTAGGCCTACAACCTGCTTATAGAAGAACTAGTAGCCGTACCTTTAGAACAGTGGCTATGACAAACTTTTTAGCAATGAAACAAAGTTTAACTGAAAGCCTCTCAAATTTAAATGCTAGAATTCTTTAACTTCTGATATTTGGTCGGCATCTGTAGGTAGTAATTATTTTATTGCTATTACTGCTTATTATATTGATAATGATTGTCAACTAAATAAATGAATTATTGCTTTTCGTGCTTTTGATTTTTCGCATTCGAAACAATAAATTTTAAATATTATTTATCAAATCGCATGCTCATATAATATTAATAATAAAATAATGTCAATTATTTTTGATAATGCATCTAATAATAATTTTGTTGTTGCATTATTAAACGACTCTTTGCATCCCATTTTAGATGGACAATTATTTCATATTAGATGTGCATGTCATATATTAAATATTTCTTCTCAATCTAGCATGAACATAATTCAAGAGGTTATTTCAAAAATTAGAAATGCAATTTCTATTATTCATGCTTCAAGGTCAAGACTTTAAGAATTTAAACAATTATGTGTAGATCATGGTAAATATTTTAAAAAATTTAAACTTGATGTAATAACTTGTTGGAATAGTACCTATACTATGATACATGATGCATATCCATATAAGAACTTATTAAGTGCTTATATTAATGATCGTGGATTAGGATTTACATTGACTAAAACTGATTGGTATCGAGGTAAAATTTTAGAAGATTTTTTGGCTACTTTTTATGATGCTACAAATGTTCTTTCAGGTATTTATTATCCAACTTCTTGTTCATTTTTACAAAAAGCATATGTAATTAGTGAAAAATTTAAAGAATATAGATATCATGAAGTTTTAATGCCTATTATATGTAATATGAAAACTAAATGGAATGAATATTGGAATAGGATATGTCCATTCCATAACTTAGCTGCTATTTTTTGATCACAGAGTTAAATTAAATGACATAAATTTTTTAATTGATCAATATTGAGAAAACATGAATCAAACTTCTGAACCTGCTAAAGATGAGATAACACGACTTCTTAATGATATTTATGATTTATATAATGATAAAATTTATGGATCTAGAATACCTACTCAAAGCTCTGCTTCTTCTTCTAGATCTCGTTCGTCATCTATTTTTTCATTCATTAGAAGACACATACAAGCTTCATCTTCTTCATCTTTAAGTAATGAATTAGAATTTTATTTACGAAACGATCTTCATTCTGCATATGATGAAGATCAAATAGAAATTCTAAATGTATTAGCTTGGTGAAAAAATGTTAAAAATCAATATCTTGTTATGTCTGCCATTGCACAAGATATTTTAGTTGTGCCGATGTTCAGTAGCATCGGAATCCGCTTTCAATGCAGGTCGACGTATTCTGAATGAAAAGAGAAGTAGGATGACTGGCGAAACGATTGAAATGCTTATCTGCTTCAAAGATTGGTTGCTTCAAGATAAAGAGACATGACTTAACCAGTGAAGATGATGACACAAATATTACTGATGACTGATGAGTGAGTCATTTCTATTTTTATAATTGTATATTTTTATTTTTTAATTGTTAAAGTGAGTCATTTTTATTTTTTTTCTCTATTTTTTCTCTTTTCTTATTGTATTCTGTTCTAGAGGTCAGGCCTAACCTCCCTCCCTTCCTGTACCATTTTGATTTTAAATTAATAAACTGGTAGGGATCTATACCAAATCCCCCATTAAGGTGACTTCATATTAATAAATTTCTTTATTCCCAATAGTTTTTTAATTTATAAAAAAAATAATTTTTTTACAAAAATTTTTTATCGAGTGGGCCGGCATAGCACAGGCCCATGTGGGCCTGGGCCGAGCCGGCCTAGCGGGCCGGCCCAGGCCCATTATGGGCCGTGCCGTGCCGGGCCAACGAAAAAAATTTCGAGCCCGACATGGCCCGGTACTGCGTGTCTAGCACGGTTTACCCACGGCACGGCCCAGTGCCTACCTCTGCCTATCAGGAGGATAGATGTGAATGTTGGAGAGCACAAAGAGGAAAAACCATGCAGACCCACTTACAATAAATTTAACAACAATGATTATTTTTAAAATCATCAATCAATTTGTTTATCAACCATATGAGATTCAAACTCTTCAGCATGGTCGGTGATTTACACAAGCCTGGTGGTTCTCAGATTTGCAAAATATGCCATATGTTTACACAAGAACAACAGCCAGATTGATTGACCAAAACTGAGTGTATTTATCCAACTTTAGGAAAAGAAGATCACCATAAAAGACTCTGGGTTCTGGTAGTATCATGACCACCCATTAGGCACACATCTCTTAAACAGTTACACAAACTGAATGTGCAGATGTAACTACAGGGAGCCTAAAAGAGTCCAAGAATACCATATTGAATGAATGCACCCTTGATAGATGCATTACTTGCTCAACTTCTGTGGCCAAAATGTATCAATGAGTCCCAGACGCTTACCTCTACATCTACATCTCTGCAACAGACATGCAACAAACATTACCCAAAGAAGAAGATATCCAATAGACAAACAAAGTCCTGTTCATAGGATGCTGAATGCATCCACTAGCACATGGATCATGATAGAAAACCTCTAACTGAAAACTTCCTATATAATATGATCACCTTGTCTGTTATTTATTCTAATAGCAGGTTAACAGTTTGTTGTCCTTGGAAGGTGCATGAAATCATACTTGTCAATCATGATGCTTATCAAATTAGTAACCTTTCAGCTTTGAGAAACTTTGAACACAACAATAACAATTATGATACTCATGAATTTAATAAGCTTCTTTTATCAACCATGATCTCATTCAATTAGCCTAGAATAGTTTCCAAAGCATAAGAAACCTCAGTATAAAGTAGTAAGGTTTCGATATTGAAGAAATGCTAATCTAAAGTAAAGGTACGAATCGTGATAATGTCAAACATGCTACTCCTGAATAAGAAGCTTCAGTACATGAAACTTATTTTAATAATCAGTCACGACATGGATTCAATCAATAAAATTTCAGTTAAGATATTGTTGAATTGAAATTCAGGAAGATATTCTTGAATTAAAAAATCAGCTCATGAAGTCAGGTGAAACAAAAGAAAAATAAAATGAAACGATAACCACGATATACCATTAGTTGATGGATATTCAACATTATATAATTCTAACAAACAAACGTTGATCATGATATTAAGGTAAAACGATCTAAAATAAGTTCATCACTTTGTCACACGACCCACTCGCTACCTCATATGCATATGCATGCTAAAAGGTAGCAGTTGTCTATATCAAACATATGAATGCAGTAGTAGGCGGCCATAGAGGAAGGAATGATGGGAGTGCTACCCTAAGGAGGATAAAGGCACTAAGGTAACACCTTTACAGGGGTTGCTCTAAGATAATCAAACTTGTATAAGATAATCAATTAATGAAACATTGACAAAAACATCACTATCTCATTAGAAATATTTAACAAAATCAAATTAATCAACTTATGGTATACTAAACTGGTAGCTTTGAAACTTCAACTTATGGTATACTGAACTGGTAGCTTTGAAACTTTGGCAACTAAGAAATTTTCTTGAGGAGGACGTAAAGAAACCTGAAGTATTCTCAGAGTACTGCAAAATCCTTGGAATTTTCATATTAATACTCACATCCATGTTAATTTTCGCAAGTAGTAGTCACAAGGAATCAAACATATGAACAGCCACTGACCCGTTCAACAATGAAGCCCATCATCCCTGTAAATATCACCAACTTAACAAGCTGACAAGTTACACAACCCATTAAGATCCTTGTGGTCCAAGGAAAGCTTAGCTAAGAATAACACAAAAAATTACGACAATATGTCATGAAAATAAGCAACTAATCATGATCAAATAAAACTCAAAAAATACATAATTGAGCTACAAAAAATTTGAATAAAATAAATTATCTATTACCCAATGAGGTGTCAGAAAGTTGTTTTTCTGAACATACAATAAAAAAGTAGCCTCCAATTACTTAGTTAGTCCAACTTAAAATGCATGACAGCATAGTGTTGGAGCCACCATAAATACAACAAACTTAGTAGCTAATGCCTTTAGTCTTGAAGGATTAGATTGCTGGTCCCCTTGTACAATGAAAGACAACTCCAAAATAAGAAATATGAATCTCTTGCTTGATCAAAAACACATATAAACCAAAGAAACCATTGATACCCAAGATGCAATAAGTAATTGACTACTACCATGAAATGCATTATAGAATAGAAAGGGCATCATACTCAACAATGAGAAGGAAAACTAAAAAGATGGCAAGTATTTTTATAAAAGATGATGTCATAAATGTATATTATGAGGGCAAATTTAAGAAGATATATTTACTGACAGAATATTATCAAATAGACATGAGTTTTTTACAATGAATGTTAAAAAAGAACAAACTTTGCGCATTATCGTATTTTTAAGGAGAACATGTAAAAAAAGATTTTCACAAGCTATAGAGAGAAAAACATGTTTAAGCTTATCAGTGCTTAGGGATGGCAATTAGGTTGGGTCAGAAACGGATCAGGTGTGACGCAGGTTAACCTTAAAAACTACTGATCTGAATTTAACTTGTTTAATAAATAGGTTGAAAGAAAATTTCTATAAAACCTCTATTAGGCCAGCTATGCTATATGGAATAGAGTATTGGGCAATACTGAAACAACAAGCGAATAAATTAAGTGTAACAGAAATGCGCATCTTAAGATGGATATATGGTAAAACTTTAAAAGATAGAATTAGAAATAAACATATACGAGAAATGATAGGAGTAGCCCCAATTGAAGATAAAATGAGAGCAAATTGATTATGATGGTTTGGACATATACAATGAAGACCTTTAGATGATCCATTAGAAAAAGTGATTGTTTAATAATCCATGGTAAGAATAGAGATAGAGGTAGACCTAAATTAATATGGACAGAAATAATTAAAAAAGATATAACTATTTATAATTTTAGTGTCGACTTAGTCCTAAATAGAACAGAATGGAGGAAGCTGATTCATGTAGCCGACCCCATGTAGTTGGCAAACGGCTTGGATGAGTTGAGTTGAGAATAAATAGGTCAAGATTTCAAACCAAAACCTAATATGTTTAATAAATAGATAATCCGACCCAACCTACTTAAGCTGTTAACAGCTATTAATCAAAAAATAAAAAGGTCAGATGTTAGCTTGCTTAACATGTTAACACTTGCTACCTAATAATATAAAACATATAAGTATATAACATTAATAATCTATAAGTAACAAGCGTCACAATATACACATTATATAACACCTGTTACTACAAAATTCGAATATATAACATCTCCCAAATCATAATAACATTAATAACCAAAATATAAATCTCTGTTTCATTACAACAATCAACATTTTGTTTATTAGCATATGACATTATGCATTTTTCTACTGAAGTGCACAATTACATATGAGATTTTTTCTTTTGCGTTACAAGGGGACGTTGATTAACCTCATAGAAAAAGAAGAGAACAACAAAAACTTATAATAGTAAGCCAGTGAATCTGTTTCAACACTCCAGTCCATAGTCCATATACTGAAAAAACTGAAAGGTAAGCAAATGCATCGCAAACAGCCAATCAGCCACAATCCACAATACATGATCCATTCATTACTTTCTTCAAAATCAAAAGAAATGCATCACAGTAGAGTGCAACGTGTCATCATGCTAACTAGGAGACATTATATACCACACACTAGAGAAATGACTCACTTTCTGCACAGCAGAGAGCAGCAGCTGTATCTGTTGTGAAGAAGAGGTTGCCAGTTCCAGCAACAAATATAACAACTCTCCCTTTCTCTGCAACTTCTAACATGCAAAATGCAGTCTAGACACGTGTAGGGATGCCAAGGCTCTCCATTGTTGCTTACAGGAAAATTGCATTCATAATTGTTGCCAGCATGCTGAACCACAAGACATATTAAAGCGATTAAAACAGGCATCAGCATAGATTTTTTATTGAAACACAGTCCTTCAAGAATGATGTTGCAATTTTGAACACATTCAAAGCCTAAATGTAGTCTGCCTTGGGAAATTCTAAAAATCATCAACACATTCAGATATAAGACATCAAAAAATAGGCTCTTCGGCAGGAGTGAGGTTTTGTGGAAGAAACCATAAATGACTCGACATGAGATCTGCGGCATATCTAAAAATCATAAATTGGCAGCTTAAAATATCATAAACTGCGGCATAGCAAAAGGATGAGCACAGAATTATAAAACATGATAATTCCTCCAACAATAGCCAGTCAATAGCCACAACCTGTTTCTTGAAACAACGATTCCTTAAGCATCCTTTTGAAGGTAAGCAAGCAGCAACCTGGACACTGACAATGATGCCAATCACAGTGAAATATGAAAATAAGACTTAAGTGGCATATTACATAATAGCATGCAATTGAACATGAAATAATAAAGGTAAAAAACAACTGATAATTTAACTAGGACTGAGCAATAGTAAAACTTCCCCCTCAGCATAGACAAGCCTAAGAGAACAATCCCTTCTAATAAATAATAAATCAATCACTTGCTTCATTTGCTTTCAGAAATTTATCAAAATAACCTTCAACACACACGCACACTACAAAGAAAAGGCCTCCCAGTGACAGTGACACCAGCACTAAAGAATAACAGCTCATGTCACCGCTGCCCAAATCCCTTGAAGTTATGGTTGAAGATATACTTCAATGGACCTAAAAAAAATCAGCAGTGAAATGTAAAGCTTGCCTTACCATATCATTGGAGAGATTATTTATTACCTTCAACACATCAAGGGAACTTAGGGAAGGGGGCCTCCAAGTAACAGTAAGCCAGTAACGCCATTACTTAAGCAATTACAACTCATGTCACAGCTGCCCCAACCCAATATAGGCTCCCAACTAAACATCCAAAGGAACTGAGCACTGATGCAATTACCTCTCCTCGACATAGACAAATCAACTAGAACTTGCTTCATTTCTTTTCACAAATCCATTAAATAACCTTCAACACACACTGCAAAGAGAGGGCCTCCCAATGACAATGTCACAGCAGCCACAATCCTTTATATTTGTGGCTGAAGATTCTTTAATGGATCTGAAAAAATTCAGCAGTGAAGCGCAAAGCTTGCCTTACCACATCATTGCAGATATTAAACAATATTAATTTCCAACAAATGGACCTCAAATCAACCAACAAAATATTATAGACTTGTCCAAGGGATTCCTGCATTGGTTGGAAACTAAGCTAAATTTTTAAGTCAAGCATGATATGAACCAACCTCAACGCAGCAAACTACAAGATAGTGATAATTAAACTATAATTAAACTATAATGTATACACAATGATAACCACATAATAAATAATAACCAACATCATAAGTTTATAAGGCTACAACAAAATTCATAGTCAAGTACTAAAAAAACCATCAAAGTATCCATGAGAAATAAAAAACATAAGTCTACAAAACCATCAAATCACCGCCCCATATCAAAGAAATAACTAATTCCTAATTCCAATATCAAAATTCTCCAACTCGAAGTCCTCAAATTTAGGAGAACCTACAAGCATAAATTTAAAATTTATAAAATTTTATAAATTTATAAAATTTAGAAGAACTAATATATGCAAGCATATAGTCTTTATTGATTTAGAGAAAGCATATGATAGAGTACCCTACACAAATAATATGGTGGATTTTAGAAAAAAAAAAGAGTTACCAAAAGGTACTTAGAATTGATAAAAGATATGTATGATAGAACAATAACTATTGTTAAAACAACAATAGGAGAAACTAGTAAATTTTTAATTACTGTATGTTTACATCAAGGATCTGCCTTAAGTCTGTATCTTTTTGCACTAGTTACGGATGAATTAATCAAGCATATTAAGATAATATCCCATGATATATGTTATTTGCAGACGATATAATTAAATATGAAGTAAATACTAAGTTAGAGATTTGGAGAGAGGCTTTAGAATCTAAAGGTTTCAAGATTAGTAAAACTAAAACTGAATACATGAAATATAATTTTAGTAGAAGTACAGATACAAATGAAGAGACAGTGAAGATTGCAAGCCAAGAGATGCCAAGGAGTGAAAAATTTAGGTATTTGGGATAATTATTCAGTAAGAAGGTGAAATAGGTGAATATGTGAATTATAAATTTAAAGCAAGATGGATTAAATGGAGGAGTGCTTTGGGAGTATTGTATGATTGACACATCCCATTAAAATTAAAAAAAATTATAAAATCGCTATAAGCCGCTATGCTATATAGAGCAGAGTGTTGGGCAATACTGAAACAATAAGTGAATAAATTAAGTGTAACAAAAATGTGCATGTTAAGATAAATATGTGGTAAAACTTTAAAAGATATAATTAGAAATAAATATATATGAGAAATGATAGGAGTAGCCTCAATTGAAGATAAAATGAGAGTAAACCGATATGGTGGTTTGGACATATACAATGAAGACCTTAAATGCTTCAATTAGAAAGAGTGATCTTTTAACAGTCTATGGTACTGATAGAGGTAGAGGTAGATATAAACTCACATGGACAAAAATAATTAGAAAAGATATAACTATTTATAATTTGAGCGTCGACTTAGTACTGAATAAAGGAGAGTGGAGGAAGCAGATTCATGTAGCTGACCCCATGTAGTTGGAAAAAGGCTTAGATGAGTTGAGTAGAATCTATGCAAGCATCTTAATCTTTATAAAATTTAACAAAGTAAAATCTTAATCTGTCTCGCAAGATATTAAATGGCCATTTATATTCTTCAAATACATATCCATTAATATTGCATGATGGGCCATTATGAATTATTCATTATGTTTCTTAATATTTCCATAGCTTGGCATTTCTATTTGTGTTATCTTTCTCTACAAAAGAAATTCAGTTTCTACAAATAAAAATTATTCTCCTTTATTTAAACATGCATCTGGCCAAACAATAATTTTCATTAAGGCATATAAAACATATGTTCTGCATACACATTTACCCACTAATTACAAATTTAGTTAATGAGCAAGCATGGCAAAATCATTTACCTTATTAATAGAGCTGGACAATTACCTCAAAGCAAAAAAGGCATCAGCATATGAAACAAGACCTAAGCAAATAGAGATTGCCAAAAGCATTAAAATGAGGGAAGATTAAATCGTAGCATCAGACCTGCAAATTGTAAGATTATTGTAAATAACTATTATAAGATGGATTCAAATTTCAGTAAGAGTTAAGCTGTTTGATGCAGTTGTGGGGTAAAGGTGTGCTAGATTAAATTAGTGTTCAAGCACTCTTCATTTAGCACAATAAATAATTGAGAATTAAAGTGTCATTACTCACTTTAAAATGTTCAGATATAACACTACAAGAGTCAGCACTTTAGCCAAAGTATGCATGATATACACATGAATGTGATACCACATTTTGTTGTGTCACATCCAAGTGTCAATTAGTTTCAAAGATCCAATATTCATAAAAACTTCAAATCTGATAACACTTTGGATCTTTTAACGTGCAGATCAGAAGCTCCAGCCAATGTAAAATCATTAGCTATATCAAAGAATCTATGGATCTTTCAATTTTTAAGAATAATTATGCATCTGCACTTAAATTAGGGATATTGCTACTTATAAATCTCAAACTATTTCTCAAATCTCACAATAATATGTACATTAGAATCATGGAAGCTAGATATATAAATAACTGTAGCAGCTGCTAGTATTGCATGAAGTTAGACAACAACCAGAAAACCATGTGAGTTGAACAGCAATCTAGATATGATAGGCGGTAGAAAGGGATAAGCACCATATAAGAGAAGATTAGGTCAATGCAGTGAATAATGAAAGCAAAGTTTGTAAGCAGAATGTACACATTCTACCACCGAGACTTTTTTTATAAAAATAATTCACCTATCAAATATACAGCTGATGTGGAACAGTTCGTACTGTAGCATCTCAAAATTCATCAATAAGAACACTTTTTCCTTACATAGAACATAGTGATTCTAATATCAACAACATTGTAACAATACAGGACCTCATCCAAAAAGGTTATTAAAGAAGCTATATTATTTAAGCTCCTTATTCTTGTATAACTATTTAGGATCTTTTCAATAGCTGGTATCAACTCTCACATACTCTTCTCATTCAAGCTTTGGCGTATTTATCGGACTAACGATTCATATCTAAATTCAATCGAATCCATTCACAAATACATAAAGCCCATCTTTAGTGTCCTTTACTCCATATAAGCCATGAAATGGGTCCACTTTGTGACCATTGTAACAACCTAAGACCTCATCTAAATAGACTAGCCAAAAAGTTATTATTTGAGCTTTGTGATCTTGTATAAGTAATGAGAATCTTCCCAATATATAACTGATGTGGGACTAAACACTCGCTAGTATGGACTCTCCTATCAAGATGCAGCCGAGTTGGTCTAAGGCACTAGATTAAGGTTCTGGTCCCTTTCGGACCATGGATTCAAAGCCCACTCTCAATAAATTTAAAAGCCCACATCAACAAGTGTTTAGTCCTACATTAGTTATGTATTAAAAAAATTTTAGGTACTTATACAAGATTAATGGCCGACATAATAACTTTTTGGCTAGTATTTTTTAGTAGAGTTCAAGGTTATTGATAAATGGTATCAGAACGGACTTAGCATATGATTCATGTAAACTAAGGAACACTATAGATAGCCTATATTTATTTATGATTAGATTTTATTAGATTTAAATTTAGATTTGGATAGAGATCCCTTGCATGATGAGAATGCTAAGGATTGAACAAAAGAGTGTGTGAAAACTTATGTTGGTGAGTCTTTCGTCCCACATAAGTTATGTATTGAAAAGATCTTGAGTATTTATGCAGGATTAAGGAGTATTATTTAGGCTAGTCTTTTTTGGGTAAGGTATAAGTTGTGATAAACATATAACATCATTAAAACATTATACATATTAGGACCCAGTTGATATCGCTTCTGATCTAACGTGTGATGCTAATCATTTCTTTTCCTAACACACAATTGGTTCTACATTATGGATTTCTGAGGCCTTGGTTGTTTTATCTCTTTTGTATTTCCAGGTATTGATGTTTGCTCCTTTGCTAATATTTGAAAAGGCAGCAAAAATTGAGCCTTTTAGGCTAGTCAAATGATATTTAATATTTTCTTGTTGATAACTTAGAACGATTCGTATTTATAGGGTGTGACACAACTCTCCTCCTTTATTCGGACCAAGGACTAGTTATATATGAAAATCTCAAATATAGGCAGAGTTAGAAGTTTGAACATGGGCAACGTAAATCTATAGATGCACCTATGTGAAAAAGTGACTTGATACGTATATAGAAAAAAAAAAAGTAGATGTAGATTGAAATCATATGAAAGAAAGTGTAAAAGAAAGACTTAAATTTTTTTCATCTTACAAAAAAATATGCTCAGAATAGAGATGAATGGAGGAAAAGAATTCAGGTAACTAGTCCCAACTAGTTATTGATTAAGGCTTTATTTTTGTTGGTAACTTGAGATGAATAAAGAACCAAAATAGCATGTTTTAACTTGCATAAATTTATATAGGTACCATAGTTTGAAGTAACATAACTCCGCTAAGGTCAGTCCTAAGCCTGGATAAAGAAGAAAGGTTGCATTAAGTAGCTGACAGCCAGCATAAAACTCCATCAGATCCTCTAAAACATGAAACTGCTAAATCAAACTATATGCGAAGGGTTAGAACATCCCCGTTAGTCAACTTAGTCCTGAATAGTGGAGGAAGCACATCCATATAGCCAGCTCCATGTAGTTGAAAAAAAGGCTTAGATGAGTTGAGTTGGAATTGAGTTTACGTATCAAGACCCATGATGCATATAATATAATATATTTGATCATGCATGTATATTGAAGATCATGAAGCAATAAAAATGTAACATTCAACAAAGTCAAAATAGCAGTGTTTGGGGGTAAGTTTGCAAGATTTTATTAATGTACGATTGTAGCAGAATATTTAATAAAAGAAACATTTTATCACAGACTCACTTTCTGAACTTAAACAGATTTCTAGAAAATATTTGTGTTAATATAAGGAAATCCTAGAAATTTCAAGAAAATATAAAAGAAAGATGCTTAATTTTTTTTAAGACGATGGCATCAACGACTAATAGTGTACCGACACGTCTGTTCAACTTCCTCGATCCCAATTCAACGATCAAGAAGTCATCAAACGAAAAAGAACCCAATTCCATGATGAAGTCATGAAACGAAAAGGAAAGGAAAGAAAAAGAGGTTTAAGAAGAAGGCGACTGAGATAAAGGTAAAAAACATAAGGAGAAGACACATTAGAAGAAATTTTGACGGATGGATATGTTATCTTCCTCAAAAAAATTCTTAAGCAACAGAGAGAAAGGAACTTTTCAGGGGAAAAAAAAATAACAATCAAGAAGTACATAAACTTCACTAGAATAAAACCCTAGAAATATTAGAACATTTGCCGAAGAGGGATCGAGGTAGTTCCGAGCGATGAAGACGAGGGCATGGGCTGGCCAAGAACGGAGCTCTCGTCGCCGATCAAAGCCGCCGGACAAGAGACGACGCCTTCGTCGGAATGCCGCCGGAAGCCTCAGGATACGAAGCGATACCTTCGCCGATCAAAGACGTTGGCCTTCATCGATCAAAAGCGCCGGAGAAAAGGCGACGCCATTGCCGAGGAGAAGGGTGGGAAAGAAGAACACAGAAGGCGATCCGGTAGCCGACAATGGGGAGGGGGCGGGCGGAGAGCGGTGGCTGCGGGTCGAGTCGGATCTCTGCGTGACCCTGTTTGGTATCAACAACCGCTTCGGTTCGCGCGGTGGCGGATCGGCAGGGTTATTTTTATTCTTCTTATTTTTTCCGGTCTCCTAGAGTGGTTTTCGGGTTTCACGGGCGGTCCAAGCCTGATTATTTAGGCACTGTTTGATACATGAAATAAAAAGAGATATTTTTATATATTTTTTTTTATCCTTAAAAGTTATAATTGTAAGATTATCTTTGAAAAAATTTAATTAGAGAGGATAATTCATGTTTAATCATGGGTTATCCCTGAACTTATTCCATAGGAACCCAGGAATAACTAAAGTTATCCCTTGATGGCAGAGTGGTAATTTTAAAAAGGTGCTTATCCCTTCAGCTATCCTCTGGATAAATACTATCGTGTACATTTATCCAAGAATAACCAAAAAGCTATCAAACACAGCCTTAGTGACCCATTATAGTTAGACGGGGCTCATGTTCATGTTTCGTGGTCTGACCCGACTTAAATCAGATGAAGCCATCCAAACCGATGCAAGAACAGGAATTAAAACTATTTCGAAACTGAAAAGGCGTGCTAAATTGAGTGAAAAAAAATATTCTCTCTTTATTTTTTCTTGAGGATTTATCAAAATAAATATCTTAAAATGATTATAATCCTTCGTATCAATATTTTTTTTGTTCTAAGCGTGCTAATTAGTGTAATTGATAATATTATTAAGGATTAGTACCAAATAACTTTAGTAGCCGCATCGAAAGCCAATAAATTTTTATGATAGGAAAAGACTTGCGTCATCGAAAGATGATGCAGCAAGTGAGCATCGAAGGTATGGATTGACTTCATACTTTTATCATTGCATATGCGATACATGATAAGACCTATTGATATCAGCATGCATGATGACATGAATGAACAATCAATCCGCACAACCAATATATACTTACTGCATTAAAAATTGGTACAGCAAATATTTCCCTTCTGCCATATTATTTGGTTGTTCAAATAAACTCCCATACCTGCTACTTGACCGTTGGGCCAACGGTTCACACAAGAGCCTCATTGGGTAGACATGTGTGTGGGCCCCTCCATATGATGACATCATGTGCAAATTGTTAAGAACAAAACTTAAGCACAGTTGATCAAGTATTTATTCTATATTTTTTTCATTTTGTTGCGGTTAAGGTCAGCCCTGATTCCGTTCGATTGAGCGACGCCCGCCAAGGATAGGTCGGTGAATTGAGATGCTCCAGCCCCTCACCGAACCAGGGGTCCTCGAGGTGCCGACCTATCCCGTCTCTCGGCCCCAGCCGAGCTATCGGCCTTCGTCTGTCGGCTCCTCCAGCCAACCTACCTCATCTCTCGGCCCTAGCCGAGCTATCGACCTTCGTCCGTCGGCCCCAAAGGCCGACACCTCCAAGACCGGCACCTCCAAGGCCGGCACCTTGAAGACCGTCGGCCCCAAAGGCCGACACCTCCAAGACCGGCACCTCCAAGGCCGGCACTTCCAAGGCCGGCACCTTGAAGACCGTCGGCCCCAAAGGCCGACACCTCCAAGACCGGCACCTCCAAGGCCGGCACCTTCAAGACCGTCGGCCCCAAAGGCCGACAGCTCCAAGACCGGCACCTCCAAGGCCGGCACCTCAAAGACCGTCGGCCCCAAAGGCCGACACCTCCAAGACCGGCACCTCCAAGGCCGGAACCTCGAAGACCATCGGCCCCAAAGGCCGACAGCTCCAAGGCCGGCACCTCCAAGACCGTTGGCCCCAAAGGCCGACACCTCCAAGACCAGCATCCTCCCAGCCGGCCCAGGCAACCTCCCAGTCGGCCCTGGCACTCTTCTAAGTCGGTCCCGGCACTCTCATCTCAGCCGGCCCCGCCTGATCCAAGCCGGCCACGGCATCCTCCAAGTCGGCCCACGGCAACCTCCCAGCCGGCCCCGCCTGATCCAAGTCGGCCCCGACACTCTTCTCAGCCGGCCCCGGCGTGTCCAAGCCAGGCGG
This sequence comes from Calamus simplicifolius, assembly GCA_900491605.1. Lineage (NCBI taxonomy): Eukaryota > Viridiplantae > Streptophyta > Magnoliopsida > Arecales > Arecaceae > Calamus > Calamus simplicifolius. Next base: position 60,895 of record UESW01002799.1, on the reverse strand, counting down.
CCCCGGTACTTCTCAGTCGGCCCCGGCATCCTCCCAGCCGGCCCAGGCAACCTCCCAGCCGGCCTCGGCACTCTCATCCCGGCCGGCCCCGCCTGATCCAAGTCGACCCCGGCACTCTTCTAAGTCGGCCCCAGCACTCTTCTCAGCCGGCCACGACACTCTCATCCCAGTCGGCCCCGGCACTCTTCTAAGTCGGCCCCGGCACTCTTCTCAGCCGGCCCCGGCACTCTCATCCCGACCGGCCCCACTTGATCCAAGCCGGCCACGGCATCCTCCAAGTCGGCCCCGTCACTCTTCTAAGTCGGCCCCGGCATCCTCCCAGCCGGCCCCGGCATTCTCATCCCATCCGGCACCGCCTGATCCAAGTCGGCCCCCGGCACCTCCCAGCCGGCCCTGGCACTCTCAACCCAGCCGGCCCCGGCATCCTCCCAGCCGGCCCCGGCACCTCCCAGGCGCCCCCGGATCTTCCCAGCCGGCCCCGCCTGATCCAAGTTGGCCCCTTGTGCCTCGGCACCTACCTCCGCCGAGCCTCCGCCAGCCATGATGACTGAACCACAGCGTTCAAAACACCTCTGCGGAATCTAGCGCGGGAGAGTTCAAATTCACTATAACAGAATAAGATTCCAAATAAGGAATCATACCAAGATGTGGCCTATGACCTACAATAGTGGCCTAGGGACCACGTAGCCACTGAGTCTCCAGCCATCGGCCAGCTCTCTCCGCCTCCCAGCCGTCGATCCTCTAACTAATCATATACGGATCCTACCGGCCCTGTAACAACCTGATTCGAATCCATTTCGAATCCCAACAACTTTTGAACCCTCCAGAAGACGCTCAAGATCCAGGTGACTGCTTATAAATATTACCACCCTCAAGCCTCTCAGGTACGGGCATTTTCGGATGCTATTCCCCTTCTTCTCTATCTCTCTGCACGCTTGCTCACTCTACTTCTCTTAGCTCTCTTTTCCGCCATTGTCGCTCTGCCCAGAGCTCTCTGGAGGAACTCTTCAGCAAGAGCCTTCTCCTCTCATCTTGTTGCCCGTCGGTCCCTTACTGACTTAAGCGTCGGAGGGTCTTCTGCGGAGGGCCACCCCCAGCGCCCCCCGCGTATAGGCTTCCTTGCAGGTTCGCCCAGGAGGGAGCTCGATCAGGAGACCGGACGCGCCCGAGTCGAGGAGCGGATTTCGGCGACAACAGATTGGCGCTAGAGGAAGGGCCTCAAGTCCCTAAAAACTTGTAACCCATGAGACAAGGTTCTTGGTCTGTGAGAGAAATCCTCCCATGGCCAACCGAAAGAGGGCAGTGTCCGATGTCCGAGATCAGGCCGCTTCTCAAAGGCCTGATCCAGTGAACAATGTAGCGCCTCCACCGCCGCCTATTGAAACCCCTTCGCCATCGGTGGCCCCGGTGTCCGAGGACTAGTTCGCCCTACTGGTCCAGCAGGTGCAGGCTCTGGCCACCCTGATCCAGGGGCGCCCAGAGGTCCCCCGTCTGGCCGCCCCTATCCCTCGCTCCCCTGAGGAGGAAGCACCCCTCATGCATCCGGCGATCTCTTCTTCCAATCCGCATGGAGTTGCGGACCCTCTTCGCCATCCCAAGGAAGCCGAAGCGGCTCCCCAGCAAGCCCGCTGCAGAAACTTTCCCGGGCCTCGGCGAGCTCGATCCCTCTCTCCGGTATATTCTCGCCATGACTCCACTCCATCTCAGTGTGCTCCTCGCCCCGCCCCCTCTGCTATCCTCGATGAAGAAATCCGCCGACAGCTCTGTGAGATGCGACAAGAGCTGGATGCCACAAAGCAAGCCCAGCCGCCCCAGCCTAAGGCGGAGCCAGGTGTCCCCTTCTCTAAGGGGATCATGGAGGAAGTTATTCCCTCCCATGTGAAGCTACCCACCATCGAGCCCTATCATGGCTCCTCTGATCCGGACGACCATCTCAGTAGCTTCATATCGATAATGATGTTCCACGGAGCATCGGACGCGGTTCTCTACCGCGCCTTCCCTTCTATCCTTCGGGGATCTGCCCGGACTTGGTTCAACACTTTAAAACCAAGATCCGTCGATTCTTTCGATGAACTAAGCCGTCTTTTCATTAGCCATTTCGTCAGCAGCCGTCGCCTGCGACAGAGGTCCGACTCCCTCTCTAAGGTTAAGCAGAAAGAGGGGGAGTCATTAAGAAGTTATCTTAGCCGTTTTAATAAGGCCATGCTGGAGGTGGATGACCTCAATCATGAGGTGGCTATGTCCGCCTTAGCCGGAGGAGTTTCGAAGGAGAGCGACTTTTACCTAGCAATGGAGGTCAACTACCCCTCGACCCTCTCTGACATGATGGCCCTGGCCGACAAATATGCCAGGGTCGAGGAGTCACGGAGAGCCGCCCGAGCCGAGCCAGCAAGGAAGAAAGAGCCTGGGCGCCCTGACAGGCACCAACCTGCCCGCCGACCGAGTCCACCCCGACGTCAGAGAGTCCCACGGCCGCCACCAAGGGACCGTTCCCGAAGCCCACATCGAGGGTTCCGTCGCTTCACTCCGCTCACTGCCCCGAGAGCGGAGATTCTCATGGAGATCGAACGCCAGCTCCCCCGACCTCCCCCTCTCCAAGGAAAAGCGGCCCGCAAGGACCCCACCAAATACTGCCGCTATCACCACGACTACGGTCACGACACTGAGGAGTGCTGGCAGCTCAGAAATGAGATCGAAAGACTCATCCAGCGGGGCAGGCTGGATCGCTTCAGAGGAGCTCCCGAACCAAGGAACGGGGGCGATCGCCGACCCGAGCCCCAGCAACAACCTCTCCCTCCTCCTAATCCGCCAGTTGCTGGTCACATTAATGTCATCGAGGCGGTCCGTGGTCCTTCAGGCAGGGAGGACGAAGAAGAAGGCCCATACCAAGTAGCGGAAGTCATCGGACCTGGTACCTACAGACTCCAGGATCTAGATGGGAAGTCCATCCCCCAGACGTGGAACTCGGACAACCTCCGCATATACTATCAGTAGGGTACGCCCCTTTAACCTGCCCCATTCATAACTTGGTTGTTTTATTTCTTTACCTGCAACACGATCAACCCTTTTGAGAGGTCGTGATAAGAAATAGAAACATCCGACCCATTCTCGGCAACAACCGATCTATCTGCATCAGAATCCCGTATGTCTACTGGGCCGAGCTAAAAATTGAAATAACGTGTTACGGCTGACCTAAACAGTGTTCATGACTTAGCTCGGATTCGGGCAGCTTACAAGCCCCGGCCGACCTAAGTATTCCTTCAGGTAACGTCGGATTCGGGCCGCTCACAAACCCCGGCCGACCTAAACAGTGTTCATGACTTAGCTCGGATTCGGGCAGCTTACAAGCCCCGGCCGACCTAAGTATTCCCTCAGGTTACGTTCGGATTCGGGCCGCTCACAAGCCCCGGCCGACCTAAACAATGTTTTCAAAGCTTAGCTCGGATTCGGACAGCTCACAAGTCCCGGCCAACCTAAGTATTCCCCCAGGTTACGTTCAGATTTCGGGCCGCTCACAAGCCCCGGCCGACCCAAGATGTTTTCAAAGCTTAGCTCGGATTCGGGCAGCTCACAAGCCCCGGCCAACCTAAGTATTCCCCCTGGTTACGTTTGGTTTTGGGCCGCTCATAAGCCCCGGCCGACCTAAACAATGTTTTCAAAGCTTAGCTCGGATTCGGGCAGCTCACAAGCCCCGGCCGACCTAAGTGTTCCCCCAGGTTACGTTCAGATTCGGGCAGCTCGCAAGCCCCGGCCGACCTAAGTATTCCCCCAGGTTACGTTCGGATTCGGGCCGCTCACAAGCCCCGGCCGACCCAAGATGTTTTCAAAGCTTAGCTCAGATTCGGGCAGCTCACAAGCCCCGACCGACCTAAGTATTCCCCCAGGTTACGTTCGGATTCGGGCAGCTCACAAGCCCCGGCCGACCTAAGTATTCCCCCATGTTACGTTCGGATTCGGGCCGCTCATAAGCCCCGGCCGACCCAAGATGTTTTCAAAGCTTAGCTCGGATTCGGGCAGCTCATAAGCCCCGGCCGACCTAAGTATTCCCCCAGGTTACGTTCGGATTTTGGGCCTCTCACAAGCCCCGGCCGACCCAAGATGTTTTCAAAGCTTAGCTCGGATTCGGGCAGCTCACAAGCCCCGGCCAACCTAAGTATTTCCCCAGGTTACGTTCGGATTCGGGCCGCTCACAAGCCCCGACCGACCTAAACAATGTTTTCAAAGCTTAGCTCGGATTCGGGCAGCTCACAAGCCCCGGCCGACCTAAGTATTCCCCCAGGTTACGTTCGGATTTCGGGCCGCTCACAAGCCCCGGCCGACCCAAGATGTTTTCAAAGATTAACTCGGATTCGGACAGCTCACAAGCCTCGGCCGACCTAAGTATTCCCCCAGGTTACGTTTTGATTTGGGCCGCTCACAAGCCCCGATCGACCTAAACAATGTTTTCAAAGCTTAGCTCGGATTCGGGCAGCTCACAAGCCCCGGCCGACCTAAGTATTCCCCCAGGTTACGTTCGGATTTGGGCAGCTCGCAAGCCCCGGCCGACCTAAGTATTCCCCCAGGTTACGTTCGGATTCGGGCCGCTCACAAGCCCCAGCCGACCCAAGATGTTTTCAAAGCTTAGCTCGGATTCGAGCAGCTCACAAGCCCCGGCCGACCTAAGTATTCCCCCAAGTTACGTTTGGATTTGGGCAGCTCGCAAGCCCCGGCCGACCTAAGTATTTTCCCAGGTTACGTTCGGATTCGGGCCGCTCACAAGCCCCGGCCGACCCAAGATATTTCAAAGCTTAGCTCGGATTCGGGCAGCTCACAAGCCCTGGCCGACCTAAGTATTCCCCCAGGTTACGTTCGGATTCGGGCCGCTCACAAGCCCCGGCCGACCCAAGATGTTTTCAAAGCTTAGCTCGGATTCGGGCAGCTCACAAGCCCCGGCCGACCTAAGTATTCCCCCAGGTTACGTTCGGATTCGGGCCGTTCACAAGCCCCGGCCGACCTAAACAATGTTTTCAAAGCTTAGCTCGGATTCGGGCAGCTCACAAGCCCCGGCCGACCTAAGTATTCCCCCAGGTTACGTTCGGATTTCGGGCTGCTCACAAGCCCCGGCCGACCCAAGATGTTTTCAAAGCTTAGCTCGGATTCGGGCAGCTCACAAGCCCCGGCCGACCTAAGTATTCCCCCAGGTTACGTTCGGATTCGGGCCGCTCACAAGCCCCAGCCGACCTAAACAATGTTCATAGCTTAGCTCAGATTCGAGCAGCTTACAAGCCCCGGCCAGAGCCGGAGTGCATCTCTTATTATCAAAAGCCTCGGCCGAAGACTGAGTGATATATTTTTGCAGCCTCGGCCAATCCGAGTGATACAACACACACTCTAGCGCAACTAAAGCGCCTTATTTTACTTCAGCAAGAGGACCGCCCAGGCCTTTCTCTAACCTACACAGAAATAAACACTTCCTCTATAGAGGATCGAATGATGTCCCCCAAATAAGATTGCTCCAGAATTATACTCCCTATGCCCGAACCTACGCTTTGAACTAGGGAGTGGAGGGCATGTGTTGGGGGGTAAAATCGTCATGCGTCATTAATCGTGCACGCGGCTAAGGTCAGCCCTGATTCCCATTCGATTGAGCGACGCCCGCCAAGGATAGGTCGGTGAATTGAGATGCTCCAGCCCCTCACCGAACCAGGGGTCCTCGAGGTGCCGACCTATCCCATCTCTCGGCCCAAGCCAAGCTATCGGCCTTCGTCTGTCGTCTCCTCCAGCCGACCTACCTCGTCTCTCGGCCCCAGCCGAGCTATCGACCTTCATCCATCGGCCCCAAAGGCCGATACCTCCAAGACTGGCACCTCCAAGGTCGGCACCTTGAAGACCGTCGGCCCCAAAGGCCGACACCTCCAAGGTCGGCACCTCCAAGACCGGCACCTTGAAGACCGTCGGCCCCAAAGGCCGACACCTCCAAGACCGGCACCTCCAAGGCCGGCACCTCCAAGATCGTCGGTCCCAAAGGCCGACACCTCCAAGACCGGCACCTCCAAGGCTGGCACCTCGAAGACCGTCGGCCCCAAAGGCCGACACCTCGAAGACCGGTACCCCCAAGGCCGGAACCTCGAAGACCGTCAGCCCCAAAGGCCGACAGCTCCAAGGCCGGCACCTCCAAGACAGTCGGCCCCAAAGGCTGACACCTCCAAGACCGGCATCCTCCCAGCCGGCCCAAGCAACCTCCCAGTCGGCTCCGGCACTCTTCTAAGTCGGCCTTGGCACTCTTCTCAGCCGGCCCCGACACTCTCATCCCGGCCGGCCTCGCCTGATCCAAGCCGGCCATGGCATCCTCCAAGTCGGCCCACGGCAACCTCCCAGCCGGCCCCGCCTGATCCAAGTCAGCCCCGGCACTCTTCTCAGCCGGCCCTGGCGTGTCCAAGCCAGGTGGCCCCGGCACTTCTCAATCGGCCCCGGCATCCTCCCAGCAGCCCAGGCAACCTCCCAGCCAGCCCCGACACTCTCTTCCCGGCCGGCCCCGCCTGATTCAAGTCAGCCCCGGCACTCTTCTAAGTCGGCCCCGTCACTCTTCTCAGCCAGCCGCGGCATTCTCATCCCAGTCGGCCCCGACACTCTTCTAAGTCAGCCCCGACACTCTTCTCAGCCGACCCCGGCACTCTCATCCTGGCCGGCCCCGCCTGATCCAAGCCGGCCACGGCATCCTCCAAGTTGGCCCCGTCACTCTTCTAAGTCGGCCCCGGCATCCTCCCAGCCGGCCCCGGCATTCTCATCCCATCCGGCACCGCCTGATCCAAGTCGGCCCCTGGCACCTCCCAGCCGGCCCCGACACTCTCAACCCAGCCGGCCTCGGCATCCTCCCAACTGGCCCCGGTGCCTCCCAGGCACCCCCGGCATCTTCCCAGCCGGCCCCGCCTGATCCAAGTTGGCCCCTTGTGCCTCGGCACCTACCTCCGCCGAGCCTCCGCCAGCCATGATGACTGAACCACAGCGTTCAAAACACCTCTGCGAAATCTGGCGCGGGAGAGTTCAAATTCACTATAACAGAATAAGATTCCAAACAAGGAATCATACCAAGATGTGGCCTATGACCTACAATAGTGGCCTAGGGACCACGTAGCCACTGAGTCTCCAGCCATCGGCCAGCTCCCCCCGCCTCCTAGCCATCAATCCTCTAACTAATCATATACGGATCCTACCGGCCCTGTAACAACCTGATTCGAATCCGTTTCGAATCCCAACAACTTTCGAACCCTCCAGAAGACGCTCAAGATCCAGGTGACTGCTTATAAATATTACCACCCTCAAGCCTCTTAGGTACGGGCATTCTTGGACGCTATTCCCCTTCTTCTCTATCTCTCTGCACGCTTGCTCACTCTACTGCTCTTAGCTCTCTTTTCGCCATTGTCGCTCTGCCCAGAGCTCTCTGGAGGAACTCTTCAGCAAGAGCCTTCTCCTCTCATCTTGTTGCCCGTCAGTCCCTTACTGACTTGAGCGTCGGAGGGTCTTCCGCGGAGGGCCATCCCCAGCGTCCCCCGCGTGTAGGCTTCGTTGCAGGTTCGCCCAGGAGGGAGCTCGATCAGGAGACCGGACGCGCCCGAGTCAAGGAGCGGATTTCGGCGACAACACATTTAAAAAGTGACACATGTACATTTTGATCATCATGAAACATTCAGCGAACATGCATCTATTGTCAAGAGAAGTGGTTGGATAATATATTGCTAATTGAAGAATGATAAATACCTAGTGTACGGATCCATACATTATGTCCATCTTTAGTTTTATTTTAGCATATTATAGGCTCATATGGTTGCAAGAAAACTCTAATCACTCGTAGGGGCAAAAGGGACAAAAAAAAGCCAGACAATAACTAATCTAATTAAATTAGGGCCAAGCACATGAAGTTATGAAACATTAATCTCTATCGATATGAATGAATCCATGATGTCAAAATAAATCCTGATGACGATAATGTAGTTGCAAACCATGGGGGTCCAATTGGCTTGATAGGAAACAACTAAAATGCTAAAAGCCTTTACAATTTGGCTTCTAATCAAATCAATTTTCATGCTCAGAACATGGATATTATTGTTTTAGTCAAATTTTGCAGAACTAGGCGTACAATATTTGAAATGAAGAGATATTTTGACTTTAGAGGTCGTGCCAACATGGTTCCACCAATTAGCATTAGCTTAAATCGAATTCAACCATGGAATTGGTTGGTTATTGGAAGTTTGAAATGAACCTATAGTGAAGTTCCTCTATTTAAATGTTCTAAAAATTTTCACATTTTGCTTTGGTCCAGTGGTTGCATATGTTGCCATGTTGACTTTCTGCTGGTTTTGAAGGTGGGCATCAAATCGCTTCAGAAGATCATCAGCTTTTGCAACTTAGTGGATGTAAGGTCTCATCTATTTGAAATCGCATAAACCAAGAATGGGCAAACAATCAATCAAGCGCTAAACCAGCTGATGCAACTTTTTGCTTCCATCAGCCTTTCATGTTATAATAACCAAGAGGTTGCTCAATTTATAAGCACACTTTCTTTTGACCATCAAAGTGTAACAGAGATGAAGCAATTTCTAATCCCTTCTCATGCCGCTAACTAGCATCATACTTGTTGACACCAAGTCACCTTTTTTCAATGTCGAGGAACGGAGATCCTCCTCTTCCTCGAAGATTCCTGCAAGAAAGTCTTCGAAGACCGGTTGCACCGGTGGGAACCCTCCAACGCTCAAGTAAGCAACTCGGGCCCAGACAAAAATTAGTCTAGCAGAAAGATAGCTAGAGAACTTGAGTTCAGAATCCCTTCCTCGTTGTGAGTATGGGCATTTATACCTGTTCGGGGTCCCTTTTTTCATTTCCAGAAGGTTGCTATTTTCGAGGTACCATTGTCCGATAGTGGACAGAAGGAAAGGCTGACAGTGACAGATCGCAACCGACACTGAGCATGTCAGAGGTGTCTTGCCCTGCCACCCCTGCCAAGCGCGGCGCTACAGGTGGCAAGTGGGCCTAGTCGCGTCGGGCATGCACCGTTACGAGGTGTGGCCACGCGCTGTTGCAGTTGAGTGGTGGGCCACGTGGCTGCTGCAGGCGGCTGGTGGGCCACATGGGTGTATTAGGTGGCTCGAGGTAGTGGGTCGTCAGGCCCAGGGCCGAGGCCGAGGGAATGCTTAGTCTGAGGCCAAGGTCGAGGGGACGCCTGGTCCGAGGCTGAGGCCGTCTGAGGCCAAGGCGAAAGTTCGAGGCCGAGGCCGAGGCGGAAGTTTGGGGCCGAGGCCGAGGTGGAAGTCTGGGGCTAAGACCGTACGAGGCCGAGGTGGAAGTCCGAGGCCGAGGCCGTCCGAGGCCAAGGCGGAAGTCCGGGGCCGAGACCGTACGAGTACGAGGTGGGGGTCCCATCAGTTACCTTCTTCGTTAACCTCAACGGCGTCGGATCAGCCACATCAGATGCCCCCTTGCCCCTGAGACGAAGCAGGCCCACCTCTGCAAGGCGAAAGGGGTGTCTCCTCCTAAGTGGCTGATCCCTGCACACCACCAATCGCCGAAGAGCACGTGTCCACAGGTGTAGCGATGTTTTAGCGCGGGCGATTTGGGGCTGCTGCAATGTCACCCCATGCCATCCTTCTGATCCGCAGAGATCAGCCTTGGGACGGGGGTGCCTTCTCTCGGAGCTCACGATAAGTCACCACCATCATTTCCATCATTGTGCCTACGTCAGCAATGCCCTGCTATTGGCCGAAGGCGGATCGTCTCACGCGCTGGGCGCCTGTCGAGGTGACCCAGCCTACGGCAGGAGTCCAGGTGGCCGAGCAGGTGAGGCGGGATGATTCAAAACTGATAAGTCGGGCAAAAGGCCAGATTTCATCATTTTGCCTGAGATCGTCTTCTTCCTCTAGCTCCCACCTTCGTCTTCCTCCTGAGACCTTGCTCCCACTGCATCTCGTTCCAGGTTGGCCTCTTGATCTTCTCCTACTCCCTTAGCATTCCTTCAGACCTTCCTTATGGCATCCTCACCCTCCTGGCCTTCATCTGAGTCCCCTGTGGACCAGATTTCTTCTTTGAGGCTTCGTGCCTCTCCATCTCCTGCCCCCTCGTGGTCCTCCTCTGCTGCCCCTTCGGAGGACCACATTCCCCTGTCTCAGCGGCGACCAAGCATCGCCGCTCCGGTCAGGAGATGTTCAACGGTCGCCAGCGCCTCCTCGAGGGTGGGGGTGAAATCCCCGACAGGGATCGCCTCCACGGTAACGGGCCAGGACCTGGCCAACATCAGGGCCCGTTACCAAATCTTCTAAGATATCGAGCTTTTCCTCACAACCCCTGACGATAGGGTGGTCTCCTCCCGGCCCGGTAGGATGGCCGTTTATGAAATATCCCTTAGGTTAGGTCTTCGTCTGCCTTTCCACCCATTCTTCGTTAACCTCCTCGACTACTATTCCCTGACCCCCACCCAGCTAGTTCCGAACTCCCTCTGAACCATCTGCGCCTTCATCGTCCTCTGCCATTTCTATTGTATCATACCCAGAATTTCCCTTTTCTGGCGCTTCTACACCCTCCGACAGCAGGCGGGTTGGTGGTTATTTCAGCCCCGACCTGGCCAAGTCCTCAAGTTGTGCCTTCCCTCTTCTGTCAAGGGATGGAAATCCCGGTTCTTCTTTGCTGACCTTGACCAAGTCAAGCTCGGGTGGGGGGACCCAAACCTTAGGCCCAATGCAAACTCATCTGTACTCCCGGGGGATAGGGAAGCGCTGGGGTAGCTGTTGATGGCCGATATCCCCAGGTACAACCAGCTCCTGTCGGAGGACAATCTCCGACTTGCGGGGGTCTTCACTTGGAGCAGTGAGTAGCCGTCGACCCAACACTTAGCCAATTTTCTTCTCTCCTCTTTTTTTTTTACTAACCCTGACCCGGGGTGCAGTGATGAAGCTCTCGACCCTCAAACTCAAGGGGCCGCCGTCAAAAGGATGAGGGCCCTGGAGGGGCCAAGCGAGGGGTAGCAGGCTCCGGCCCCCAAGCGCTCGGTGGCGCGAGTCTCTCCGCCACCCGAGCACCAAGAGCCCCCGGTCGCATTGGAGGTGGACTTGACGGCAGACACCCCTCCGAAGGGGGTGAGGGTTGAAAGGGCGACAACGGTGGAACCCCAAGTCCCTACCGAACCAATCCCAGCGGAGGCGGAGCGAAGCTGGGGAGAGGGGCCACCAGCGGCAGCAAGTCCACCCCCGGTGGAGGTACCGGTGGGCAGCCTTGTGCACTCCGCACCCGAGCCCGATAGGACCGCCGAGGAAGGCAAGGTCGGGCCGACCCCCGCAAGCTCTCTCTCATGGACGATGGGCGCCAAGCGGAGCGGCTCATCTCTCAGATAATCATCCTTGAGTTCCAGGAGGAACTCAGGCACATGGGGGCGTCCACATTCTTCAGAGAGGCCTTTGTGGCTCTCGTCCGGATAAGTAATCCGTGACCCTTAGCTTTAAATACCTAACTTTTTTTGGGTACTAACGGATTTCTGAATGTAGTCGGCAAACTCACTGGTGGCCATAAGGGAGGTCATCAATGAAGGTGAGACCATCGTTCGCCAGGCCCAGCGGGATGCCGAAGAGGCCCAGGCCCGGGCCGAAGTGACTGAACGGGCCTTAGAGGCGGCTAGGACCGACCGAGCCACCAAGATAGTAGAGACCATCAGGCGGGCGGAGATCGAAACCAATTGAGCTCAGGCGGCGCTAAACTAGCTCATGGAGGCCGAGAGCACCGTCGAGGCTAGGGACCTACACATCGCTGAGCTGGACTCGGCCATTCGGGTGGCCGAGGCTAGGGCAGAGCATGCCGAGGAGAGGGCAGAGCGCGCCGAGGAGGTGAAAAGGGAGGCTACCTCCCTGGTCGCAGAGAAGGAGGCCAGGATCCAAGAGGTGGAGGCTGCCGCTGAGGCCAGGGTCGCCGCGGCCATGGAGGAGTTCAGGACGTCTGAGCGCTTCGCGAACGAGCTAGCCGAGACCTCGGCGGATGCCTACCTTCAAGGGTTCCAGTGCAGGAAATAGAAGGTGGCCCGGGACCTGAACTTCCCCCAAGCTCTGGAAGTTGAGCCAGACCGCATGTCTGAGGTGGCCTCGTTCAACGACGAGCCTGCGGCAGCCAATCCGTAGACTTGTACTTTTCTTTTCTTTTAATTTTTGTACTAAGTCCGACCCCGTCGGCATTTTGTAAGCACATTTCTGTCAATGAAAATATTTTGGTTCCTTGATGTTTTGAACTTCTAATCCTCTTCCGCGTGCCGATGTAGGACCCCCAGGGGCTGTGTCGGCATCGGAGTAGTGTCCGCCCGCTCGTCATGAGCAAGTCCACGACTTAGCTGTTGCGCCGGGGTCGGATTTTAGCGAGCACCGAGGTTGGACTCGGGATTGGGTCTGCCTCGGGTTTCTGAGTACTGATGGAAAATCTGCCTTGGAATGCCGAGGTGGACTCGAGCTTCTGAGTACCGATGGAACATTGGCCTTGCGATGTCGAGGTGGACTCAGGCTTCTTGCCGATGGGATCTTCGATGCCGATGGTACATCGGTCTTCGATGCCGATGGTACATTGGGTTGCAGTGCCGAGCTGGCCTTGGGCTTTTTGCCGATGGTACACTAGTCTTCAGTGCCGATGGTACATTGGTCTTCAGTGCCAATGGTACATCGGGCTTGCAGTGTCGAGCTGGCCTCGGACTTTTTATCGATGGTACATCGGTCTTCAGTGCCGATGGTACATTGGTCTTCGGTGCTGATGGTACATCGGGCTTGCAGTGCCGAGCTGGCCTCATACTTTTTGCTAGTGGTACACCAGTCTTCAGTGCCGATGGTACATCGGGCTTGCAGTGCCAAGCTGGCCTCGGACTTTTTGCCAATGGTACACCGGCCTTCAATGCCGATGGTACATCGGTCTTCGGTGCCAATGGTACATCGGGCTTGCAATGCCGAGCTGGCCTCGGGCTTTTGCTGATGGTACACTGGTCTTCAGTGACGATGGTACATCGAGCTTGCAGTGCCGAGCTGGCCTCGGACTTTTTGCCGGTGGTACACCGGTCTTCAGTGCTGATGGTACATCGGGCTTGTAGTGTCGAACTAGCCTCAGACTTTTTGCCAATGGTACACCAGTCTTTAGTGCCGATGGTACATCGGTCTTCAGTGCCGATGGTACATCTGTCTTTAGTGCCGATGGTACATCGGGCTTGCAGTGCCGAGCCAGCCTCGGGCTTTTTACCGATGGTATACCAGTCTTCAGTGCTGATGGTACATCGGTCTTCGGTGCCAATGGTACATTGGGCTTGTAGAGCCGAGCTGGCCTTGAGCTTTTTGTCGATGGTACACTGGTCTTTAGTGCCAATGGTACATCGGTCTTCGGTGTCGATGGCACATCGGGCTTGCAGTGCCGAGCTGACCTTGGGCTTTTTGTTGAAAAGCTGGGTTACTTGAACACACTTTTATTAATATAAAGTACGGGGTGAGAGCCCGAAAGAATGCAAGTGTGCAACTCAATGTAAAGAAAGGGTACATTACTGATAATACCGATGGAGGTTGTCGGCGTTCCATGTCGCGGGAGCGGCTTCCCATCTAGTCCTTCAATTCTATATGCTCCGTGATGGAGTACCTCGGTGACTCAATAGGGTCCTTCCCAATTCGACGACAGCTTGCCTTCTTCCGTCTTGGGGCGAACACGTGCATTGTAATACCTAGCCATTCGCTGTCGGTAGGCTGCCATCCGGAGTCACGCTCGGTCCCGCATTTCCTCCACTAGGTCAAAGTTGGCCCGCAACTGATTTGGGTTGTCCTCCTCACTGTACAACTCCGTCCGGGGGCTCGAGGCACCTATCTCCACAGGAATGACAGCTTCGGATCCAAAGATGAGGCTGAAGGGAGTTTCTTCGGTGGGGGCTCGCGGCGTTGTGTGGTACGCCCATGGCACATTAGGGAGCTCCTCCACCCACCTTCCTCTGAAGTTGTCCAGTCGCTCTCTAAGTCCTTGGAGAATGATGCGGTTGGTCACCTCAGCTGCATCGTTAGTCTGAGGGTGCCCGACTGAGGTGAACCACTGATTAATACCTAGCTCGGTGCAGAATCCTCTAAAGGATGTGTTGTCAAACTGCCAGCCATTGTCGATGATGAGGGTATGTAGCAGTCCGAACCGGCATACTATAGACTTCCAGAAAAAGGATCTCACCTTGCCCTCGATGATCTTAGCGAGTGCCTCGGCCTCGATCCACTTAGTAAAGTGGTCAACGGCTACCAACAGGAATTTGCGCTGATCGAAGGCCAGAGAAAATAGTCCCAGGATGTCTATACCCCATTGAGCGAAGGGCCAAGGTGCCACCAAGGGGCTAAGCTAAGACGTCGGCTGCCTTTGAATATTAGCATGACGTTGACAACTATCACACCTCTTAATGAGATTGGCAGCATCCTCTCTCATGGTCAGCCAATAGTATCCTTGCCGCAGGGCTTTGTATGCCAGAGCTCTGCCCCCCAGATGACCTCCGCATATGCCTTCATGGATTTCCCGCATGATGTAATCAGCTTCCATGAGGCTGACACACTTGAGGACCGGGTATGAGAACAACCTTCGGTAGAGCTTTTCGTCCATCATTAGAAACTTCGGGGCTCGCCGCCTGAGTAGCCTGGCCTCAGCTGGGTCTTCAGAGAGGGCGCCATCAGTCAGGTACCGGATGTAAGCATCCATCCAAGAGGGTTCCTGCACGACCAGTAGAGCCTCTTCTGCGGCTTCAATGCTTGGGATCTGTAGATGCTCCACGTAGGTTCTTCCCAATGTCCCGTCGGTCGAAGTGGTCAAGCGGGATAGTGCATCAGCCATGGCATTCTCCCCTCAGGGAATGTAGCTGACATGGAAGTAGATAAACTGAGAGGCCTGGGATTGCACCTTGCTCAGGTAACGGAACATGGTTGGGTCTCTAGCTTCATACTCCCCAACGACCTGCCTAGAGATAAGCTAAGAGTCTATGAAGGCCCTCAGACGCCTCGCACCAAGCTCCTTGGCCAGCTTCATCCCTGCCAGCAAGGCTTCATACTCTGCTTGGTTGTTGGTGACTGGAAAAAGAAATTGGAGGGCATACTCCACCACCTCCCCCTTGGGGCTCGTGAGAATGAGTCCAGCCCCACTCCCTTGGGAATTCGATGCACCGTCAATATGAAGGATCCAATCTTCCTCTCCTGCTTTCCCAGCCATGGGGGACTCCACGTGCATCTCCAGGCGCAACTCCTCTGGATGCTCCTCGGCCCAGGTGCACTCGATCAAGAAATTGGCTAACACCTGGGACTTCATTGCAGATCTTGGCCGGATAGACAAGTCAAACTCTTCCAGCTTGATGGCCCACTTCGCAAGCCGTCTAGAGGTGTTAGGATGGGATAAGATAGTCCGAAGGGGTTGATCCATGAGCACCACGATTGGATGAACTTGGAAGTAAGGCCGAAAGTGCTGAGCGAAGATGATCAGGGCAAAGATAATCTTCTCGATCTGAGAATACCTGGTCTCAACATCATGAAGTACCTTGCTAGTGTAGTAGACTGGCTTCTACATCCCATCGGCATCCATGCAAACAAGCACAGAGCTAACGACCTCGAGGGTGGCTGCAAGATACAGAAAGAGCTCCTCCCCACTCCTTGGCTTGGACAACAATGGCAGAGTGGATAAAAACTTCTTTAACTCCTCGAAGGCTTCCTGGCACTCGTTCATCCACTCGAAGCCGTTGGCCTTGCGCAACGTCTTAAAGAAAGGCAGACACTTTTCTACCAACTTGGATAAGAAGCGGCTCAAGGCTGCCACCCTCCCAGTTGATGCTGCACCTCCTTCTTGTTAGCAGGGGGCCTCATGTCCAGAATGGCTTGGATCTTGTCGGGGTTGGCCTCGATTCCTTGTTGCATCACCATAAAGCCCAGAAACTTACACACTATAACCCCGAAGGTGCACTTGCAGGGGTTCAGCCTCATCTGATATTAGCGGAGATTGCCGAAGGTCTCCGTGAGGTCGGCAACATGGTTGGCAGTACGGGCACTCTTGGTTAGCATATCGTCCACATATACCTCCATATTATGCCCGATCTAATCCTCAAAGACCTTATTCATTAACCTCTGATAGGTGGCCCCCGCATTCTTCAACCCAAATGGCATCACCTTGTAGCAAATGAGGTTGCCTCTTCATCGGCCGGGTCCATCTTAATTTGATTGTACCCCCTTCTCGATTACAAATGAGGTTGCCTCTTCATCGGCCAGGTCCATCTTAATTTGATTGTACCTCGAGAAGGCATCTATGAAGCTGAAGGTCTCGTGGCCGGCCATGGCGTCCACCAACTGGTCGATCCGAGGTAGCAGAAAGCTGTCCTTGGGGCACGCCTTATTGAGGTCGGTGAAGTCCACGCACATCCTTCAACTCCCACTGGCCTTGCAGACCATCATGACATTGGTTAACCAGTCGGGATAGTGTACTTCACGAATGTGGCTGGCGGCCACCAGCTTGTGCACCTCCTTATCAATGGCCTTCTGTCTGTCGGGAATGAAGCATCTCTTCCTCTACCGGATAGGTCGGCACTCTGGCTTGATGTTGAGCTGGTGGGTAATTATCTCCTCAGGGATGCCCGGCATGTTGGATGCCAACCATGCGAAGATGTCAGTGTTAGCTCGCAGAAAAGCAAGGAGCTGGTCGCGCGCCTCCTTTAGAAGTAAGGCTCCGACTTGGATCACCCTTGTCGGGTCCTCCCCTAGGGGGAAGGTCAGCATGTGCTCGGTCGACTCCCCTCTCCTCTCTGAGTCTCGAGGGTTGAGTGCTTCTGGTGCAGGTGCAAGTACCACCCCTGCGGGCTGGGGGCCATGTGGTAGCAAAGCAGCAACATGTTCTGCTCCCCCCGCATCTCCCCGACTCCCTCTCTGGTAGGGAACCTTACCAGGAGCCTTTTGGTAGAGATAACAACATCCAGAAGGTTGAGTCCGGGCCTTCCAAGTATGACATTGTAGGCAAGGGGCACCCGAACCACGATGAAGTTTATAAAAATCGTGTTCTGACACGGTGGCATCCTGGTCATGACGGAAGAGTGATATCTCCCTCGACATTCATAGAGTCTCCGGTAAAACCCATCAAGGGCATGGTGACAGGCCGAAGTGAGTTGGGAGACAAGTTCATCCGAATAAAGGTATCATAACTCAAAACATCCACCGAGCTCCCATTGTCAACTAAGATTCTCTTTACAGGATGCTTAGTGATCGTCATAGACACGACGACGCTATCATCATTTTTGTTGACCACCCCCTCTAGGTCCCTTTTAGAAAAGGGAATTACAGAATCTAACCCTTTCTTCCCCCGCTGCCTCTTGGAGGCGCAGCCTGCCCCCTAGGAAATCATCGCCACCGTCTTCTCGGTCGGAGCATTGTCGATGTTGGCCACTGGTGGTGGAGGCACAGATGGACCGGGTGCACCCGGGTTGCCCCTCTGAACGAACTTCCCCAGGTGGCCACGCCGGATGAGGTCCTCTATTGCCTTCTTCAGCTAGCGACAGTTGTCGGTGTCGTAGCCGTGGTCCCGATGGAAGCGGCAGTACAGGTTCTTATTGTTGGGAATTATATCCTAAAGCCAATCATTTGATGATTGTGCTAATGTAAATAACATATAAATTGATATATTAATAAAAGTTATTTGGCAGTTTATTCATTACAAGAATATCTTCTTAAAACTCCTAATAGTAATGAAGCCCTTAGGATCTTCCTTCACGATAAAGGAGGATTTATCTTTGAAGGTCCTTAAAAGAGTTCATGACCAAATGATATACTATGATAAGGCTATAGTACTATCAATTATAGGATGTTGTATATCATATTTGTTGGTTGTCCTCTTAACCAAGGAGTGTAGAGACACTGGTATGACATATAAGTGAAAGTGTAGGAGTACATTTCACCGAACGTGACTCATTTCTGAATACTCTGCTGTCAAGAGTTAATCCGAGAAGATATGGGTATAAGTATCCTTAAGACCTGAAGATCACAACCGGTGACTTGCAAGCAACTCATTGTACTTAGGTGCCGGACCACCTGAATTTTTAATCCAGCTACGAAAGGTTACTGGGTGTAGTCAAGTACTTGTGGTAGTCAGTTGTGGATCAAGATGGAATTTGACCTATCCTGTTAAAAGGAGAAATGCTTGTGTTTCAATTTAGCAAGACCTTGGCCAAGGCACTTCATGTGAAGGTCACATGATCACTAAAGTTAAAATCACTTTATGGATTTGCTGTTTAGAGTTGACAGGCTCTTAAGCCATCCTTAGCATTTGTGATCAAAAGGATGAATTATACGGTAACTATTTCTTAGGGTTCTTGGAGTTTGCTCGGCAACTCTTCGACCTATTCGGACGTCGGGTTCCATTGCTAGATGGGCACATCGATTAGTATAGAAAGTTGTTCCTATGCTATGGGCTTAGGTTCGAACCTAGAGAGTCACACGTATTGAAGTTTCCTAGGATGATCTATTTGCTAATCAACGATTGAGAATCGTATATGATTTAATTAATCAATTTGATTGATTGAATTATCTCAATTGGGTTAAGTACAAGTGAATAAGATTCAATTAGGTTTAAGTCTATTAGAAGGACTAATCAATTTCAAATATTGATTTGAAATTAGACTTGATTTGGATTTAAATAGATTCAGGACTCGCTAAATTTGATTTGGGCTAGGACCATGATCTATGTAGGTTCAATCCAATAAATTCAAATCAGCTTAGACCAAAACCCAAACCCAAACCCCATGTATGAAAAGAGTTTTCTCGCATAAGGATCTCACATTATGAGATGGCTGAAATCTCATCTCATGAGAGATTAAATTCTCATGTAGAATTTAACGTATAACATTAACCTTCTCCAAACGGTTCCATTGGAATTTTAAGTGTTAGAATTTATGTACCTCTTTGAATTAACCAACGATGGAATTCTAAGTGTTAGAATTCACATCTCTTTGGTTTTCACGGAACATTAGAATTAATAAAATGATTGAATTCTAAGTGTTAGAATTCACAGGTTTTCACCAAATGTCGGAATTAACCAAACGTTGCGTCTCTTTGGTTTTCACCAAACATCAGAATTCTAAGTGTTAGAATTCAATAGGCTAAAGGCTAAATTAAGCCTATAAATTAGAGGACATTCTTCACTAGATCATAGAATAACAACAATATGTTGTGGATTGAAATTCTAAAGAGTTAGAACAAAAAATCCCAGCGTATAATTCTGGTGTTAGAAAAAGTTTGGTGGATCTTGGAGGAAGATTCAAGTGGGAGGATTCAAGATCAACAAAGTTATTTTTCCGCGAGCTAGCACTCCCAGGAATCTGATCATTTGGGGACTTCGCATGGACGATACTAGAGGCCGAACGATTGAACGACTGCAGAGCACAAAAGGATTTACCAATTGCCCTTAAGGTAAGTGATATGATCCCTAGATCTTAAGGCATGCTTCAAGACAAGAAGTATGACTTCTTACCTTGAAGATCAAGATATGATCTTGATGATTTTATTTATATGCATAATTTAGATCAAACGATCTATAGTATAAGGCAAAGATATGATCTTGATGCATGTTACATAGATTAATATTTAATCTTTAAGATTTCGCATTGATAATTGTTATCAAATTATTAAAATATGCATGCCTCGAAGGTTGTTTCTCCTTACAAATGGTATCAGAGCAAGGTTTCGTCTTGATCTAATTTATTGCATATAAATTAATGCTCCTATTAATTTTGTAATCAAATCTAAAACGGATAACCAGGCTATTATGGATTAAAAATCCAAATTACGAGGTATTCTGTGACATATTGCCATGTCGTTATGGTTCTTTTATTATTGATGCTTAGTCAAAAGATAATTTAAATTGATCTTTGGCATCAAAACACAGATTACACACACTCTCAAGAGATGTTTTATATTTAATACATATTGATGTTGTATAAAAGCACGATATTTGCATGTTTAGTATAAAAACATAGTTATGAGATATAATGGCTTGTTGTCTATGTTATGAAACATATAAATATTTATAAGAGTCTTATTTGAATGTCAAATATTTATTCATAATCTTTTTAGATATGATCTAAATATAGGAATTATGAGTAGTTGTATAATGCAAGTAATGCATGATTGGAAATATATGACATGAAAGTTATGAAAACATGAAATATATTTAATCTTTTGGGTTAGCTAAATCAGGTCCATGAAGGGTTAGACCCTAAGGTTTAAATCAACTGGACTATAAGAGTATTTGATCAAATCTAAATTAAATAGATTAGATTAAGGATGCTCTAAATCAAATAATAGTTATAGTTGATCATGTCCATGACTTTGATTAAACTAAATGGAAGTAGATTAGGTTCTGCGGTTGAGCATGAATCTCTTAGATGGTCAGATCAAAACTGGTTAACCATATGATGTCAAGGTAAGTTGGCTAGTTGCTCTAGGATCAACGATCGAATGGTTTTTAATTGGGAGCTACTCATACTGATGCGTCTTTAACGAGTTAATAACATATCCCTTCCATTGGTCTCACTTACCTGGTCAACATGGTGAACCATTTATGATTAAGATCATTTACCTGATTTGGGTTGACCCATGCCTGTAAGAAAATCAGTCTGACTGATTTAGGTGCTACTTAACCTGATATAATCTTGTCTTATTCTACTGACTTCATAGATTCAATGGAAGAACTTGATTAGTCAATCTATCTTTAGATTATTAAATCTTCTAAAATTATTAGGTCCTTAAAATAAAATAATTATATGATAACTAGATCATAGCCTCCCATTAAGGTGAGTGATAATGTGTCTGATGTCTTGATAATCATTGAAGGCACTCCATACCTGGTGCTTGTCAACTATCGAAATTATCATTCATTATATGATAAGTCAGTGCAACTATTGAATAGACAGTTAGGTGGGCCGAGCTTCACTCGGGCTTGGTTGTCTATAGATAGATTGCACTGATTATATTATTTAATGGTTGGACATAACCAGAACTTTTAGTGGAGGCACTCTATGCCTACTGAAGAGGTACATGGGGCAAAATTGAATACTAAGAATTGTTTTGGGAGACAATTGGTTTTGAACCTACTCTTGATGCATATGGGTTGCCAAGCTTCACTTGGGCCTGTATGTAGTCTATGTAGATCTTAGTGCCCACTAAAGAATTAAGAATAATTCTTCGAATTGGGGTGTAGAGGCTGCCAATTTGAACAAAATAGTGGAAGAATCTTTAGACTAAAGTCCAAGTCTTTAGACTGAATCAATTTATATACTACTAAACTTTAGTTTTTTCTTATGCAGAAAATGGCCACTAATTTATCATTAAGGTCCCTATTGGATAGTGACAAGTTGAATGGTTTAAATTTCAATAGCTGGTTTAGAAAACTTAAGATCATCCTTGAGCATGAGAGGATTCTATATATTCTGAATAATCCTGCACCAAAGATAACTGATGCAAACACCCAAAGTTCTGAGAAAGACACTTATCAAAAGTGGCTCAGTGATAGAACTAGCGTGTGTTGCATCATGCTAGCAGCAATGAATGATGAATTTGGTCGCCGGTTCGAGAATGCTCAGCCAGAAGAAATCATTCAAGCGTTGAATGAATCTTTCGGCACATCCAACGACATTGAAAGGTACAAGACTAGTTGTGCTATTTTTAATGCTCGAATGAGGGATGGATCTCCTGTCACTGATCATGTATTATATATGATCGAGAAGATAGAACTCCTAAGCAAGCTCGGCTTTCCCCTACATGAGCAGTTGGAAAAAGATGCGATCCTGAATTCCTTGCCTCCATCCTTCCGACCTTTCCTTACTCATTTTCGAATGACAAAGCCTGCAGTCAACTACCATGGTTTGTTGGGGTTGTTACAGAACTTTGAGAAGGACAACTAGCTCTCTAAGGGTTTGGTTAATGTGTTGAAGGATCTAAGGTAGGGCGTCAACCCTTTGGGAAAGAAGAAGAAAAAGAATAAAAAAAAGGTGCAACATGCTAGGACATCTATAAGGGGTCAGATGCAGAAGAAAAAAGTTGATAAAAGTCAAGCTGAATGCTTTCATTGCAAGATGCAAGGGCACTGGAAGAGGAACTATCCTCTTTACATTACCACACTTGATCCAAACAAGCCAAAAAGAAAAAGGGGCAAGATGTTGCTCAACAAAGTATTTATATGATAATACCTTGTAATTTTTCTGTATATGATAATCAGACCTGGGTATTGGATTCGGGAGTCCTTTTAACATTTGTAATTCATTGCAGGGATTACAGGTCACTAGAAGATTTGAGGACAATAAAAGATTCCTTAATGTCGGCGATGGAAGATTAGTTCAGTTCTGGCATTAGGAGTTCTTGAAATAGTTTTCAATAGAAATATCATTATACTAAATGATTGTCATTTTTGCCCAACGTTCTTGTTGAACATAATTTCTGTAGGCCTTCTGGCCAAAAGTCATTATGAAATTTCAATAAAGGATGTTACTTTGAATATCATTATGAATGGAGTCACTGTAATGACTGGCATTTATCTAATGGCATTTATATATTATCACAGCCTGTGAATGTAGTGTATAAATCAAGTAAGCACCCTAGAATAACTGATGTCACAGATATTTATCTTTGGCACCATCGGCTGGGTCATATCAACAAGAACAGATTAAACAGGTTAACTCAGGAGGGCATCCTTCGAGTTGATGATTGTGAATCATTAACTACCTGTGAATCCTATCTTCTTGGTAAAATGACCAAGTCATCTTTTACTTGAAAAGGTGAAAGAGCCAAAGAGCTATTGAGTCTAGTACATACTGATGTATGTGGACCAATGAGCACTTGTGCCAAAGGTGGATATTACTACTTCATTACTTTTACAGACGACCTTTCTAGGTTCGGTTATGTCTATCTTATGAGACATAAATCTGAGTTGTTTGAAATGTTCAAACTATATCATAAAGAAGTAGAAAAATAAACAGGAAAATGTATTAAGACCCTTCGATCAGATCGAGGAGGCGAATACCTTTCAATGACTTTGTGACATATTTAAGGGAGAATGTGATTCTCTCCCAATGGACTCCTTCAGGAACACCACAGCATAATGGTGTGTCGAAAAGAAGGAATCGAACCCTGTTAGACATGGTTTGGTCCATGGGTTTTGCAAGCTTGCCAATATCATTTTGGGGATATGCATTAGAATCAGCTTGTCATATTCTCAATAAGGTTCCAAGTAAGTCTATTTCTAAAACTCCACATGAGATGTGGTATGGACATAAACGGTTATTACCTATCTGAGAGTCTAGGGGTGTCCGGCTTATGTGAAACGTGCAAAATCAGACAAACTTGAACCCAAATCTGACAAATATTTTTTTATCGGCTATCCGAAAGAAACCAAAGGATATTACTTCTACAATACTAAAGAACAAAAGTTGTTCATTAGTAATAGAGCGATTTTTCTTGAAAAGGAGTTCCTTAGTGAAGGAACAAATAGCTCTAATGTTGAACTTGAGGAAGTTCATCAAGTAGAAGGAACAACACAAACCAGTGAACCCTTAGAATCTGAGTTGATTAGATCAAACTCAAAACCCATTTTAGATGCACCATTAAGGTGATCTGGTAGAGTACCACATCAACCAGACAGATACTTAGGTTTCTTAGTCTAGAATGAGGATCCTATTGAGCTCGATGAGAACAACGAGGATCCGATCACCTATATGGATGCTATGCAAAGGACTGACTCTAATAAATGGCTTGATGCCATGAAATCCGAACTTGATTACATGAAGAAAATAATGTATGGACATTAGTTGACCCACCCGAAGGGATAAAACCCATAGGGTGTAAGTAGGTTTTCAAGAGGAAAACAGGCACAGACGGAAAGGTAGAAACCTATAAAGCACATCTGGTTGCCAAGGGGTATCATCAACGTTATGGTATTGACTATGATGAAACGTTTTCTCCTGCGGCAATGCTGAAATCCATTCGGATTATGCTAGCTATAGCAGCACACTTAGATTATGAGATTTGGCAGATGGATGTTAAAATTACTTTTCTAAATGGTGATTTAGAAGAACAGGTGTATATGATACAGCCTAAAGGTTTTATATCTGAAGATGAGTCTAAAGTGTGCAGGCTACAGAAGTCCATTTATGGACTTAAGCAAGCATCTAGGAGTTGAAACATACGATTTGATAATGTAATCAAATCTTATGGCTTTGTTAAGAATAAAGAAGAACCTTGCATTTATAAATGGGCTAACGGTTCCGTTATTATATTTCTTGTATTATATGTGGATGATATTCTCTTAATCGGGAATGATGTCCCTGCATTACAAGGAATAAAGATATGGTTATCATCACAATTCTCCATGAAAGATCTGGGAGAAGCATCATACATCCTAGGGATGAAGATCTATAGAGATAGATCTAAGAGGATGCTTGGTTTATCCCAATCTATGTACATTCACACCGTGCTAAAGAGGTTTAACATGGAGAATTCCAAGAAATGCTATCTTTCGATAGGCCATGGAACTCATCTTTCCAAGAAGGATTGTCTGACAACTCCTAATGAAAGAGAACGTATGAGGCGAATTTCATATGCTTCGGCAGTTGGATCGATTATGTACACCATGATATGAACAAGACCAGACGTGGCATAATCACTAAGAGTAGTGACTAGATACCAATCTGATTCAGGAGAAAAATACTAGCAAGTTGTTAAGATAATCCTTAAGTATTTGAGAAATACTAAGGACCAGTGGTTAGTCTATGGAGAGTCTGATTTGAAACTTGTTGAATATACTGATTCCAGTTTCCAATCAGATCATGATGATAGCAAAAGTATATCGGGTTTTGTGTTTATCCTAAATGGTAGAGCTATTTGCTGGAAAAGTTCCAAGCAACAAACAGTGGCAGATTTAGTGTGCGAGGCAAAGTATATCGCTGCATCATATACTGCGAAAGAAGCTGTATAGCTGCGAAAGTTCATCTTCGAGCTTGGAGTGGCACCTTCCATAGATGGACCAGTCCTGTTGTACAGTGACAGCACTGGTGCCATAGCTCAAGCAAAGGAACTACAAGCACATCAGCGCACCAAGCACATACTGCATCGGTTTCATCTTATTCGTGAGATTGTAGAATGAGGTGACATAAATCTTTAGAAGATTGACGAAAAGGAAAATCTAGGTGACACATTGTTGGCCCAGATGGCAACCCAAGAGGGGGGGGGGTGAATTGGGTTCTTAAAAATTTAAGTCTTTTTAACTTTAGTTGATTAGTTAGCAAAATGTGCAAGTGAGAGGCTAACTTTAATCAATACACAAGCAAATAATAAAGAGAGATAGAGAGAGAGAAAATATAGCACGGCAAACACAAGATAATTTTATAGTGGTTCGGTGCAACCAACACCTACGTCCACTCCCAAGATTCACTTGGGTCCACACTATAATCTCTTCGATTACAGCCGAGTTGTTTTACAAGTTCACAACTCAAACTTGTTGTTTTCCCGGGATCACAACGAACCCAGCCGGTTTTACACGGGCTCACCAGCACAAAACCCTACACGTTGTTTTTCACGGGCTCACAACTAACCCAACACAAGCACTCCGGCTTGCAACGAGGTATAATAACCTCCACTGATTCAATCCACTGATTGAATCAGCAAACAACCAAAATAACAGAGTTTAAATATAGAAACGCTCCCCTTGAGCAAATATACAAATAAAGTATAAAAAGGGTTAGAAAAGCCTGATAAGATTGCAGATGGTTGTGGCTTTGGCTTTCTTCCTTCTCCTCTTTAACTCCTCTTGAAGTATTGAATCAGGCCTCAGCAAGATTCTTGACCGTTTGAAAACTTTGGAGTTGAGATGAAGCTTTTTCTCCTTTTGTTGAATGTTGAAAATCCTTCGATTTGATCTTTGAAAAGCTTTTGGATTTTCTTTTGACTCTTGTGGATTGATGATCTGGAGCAGACGAAACTTCTCTTTGATTTCACTCCTTTTGAATCACTCTATTTTGAACTAGAAGATTTTTCCAATAAAGCTCTGTTTTTCCCTCTTTTTGGATAAGGCAGTAATCTCTCTTTTTCTTTTTTTTTTTTTTGTTGTATTTTGATTTGAAATAGGCTCCTCTATTTATAGATTCTGCAAAGATATAGCCGTTAGAAACATAGAAAAATAGCCGTTATTCAAAAATATTACCGTTAGAGCTGATGTGGCATCCAGAAAAAATCGCGTCCAGATTCGTGGAGTCGGCTCGAGCACTGCGTGAGTCGGCTCGAACACTCGATTCCAGAAACACCTAACTTTCAAGGGTCGACTCGAGATATGCGGGGAGTCGACTCGAGAAGTGCTAAAAAATGAGCCTCTCTGCCGTCTGAGTCGAGTCGGCTCGCACAGTCCATGAGTCGGCTCGCGAAGGTTCAGGGGTCGACTCTTGAAAACTCAAGTGTCGACTCAGGACAACATTGAAAAACAGACATTTGGGAGTCGACTCGGAAACCCTTGAGTCGGCTCGGGAGCGATACAAAAATCAGAAAAATGTTCTGATAGACTTTAAAACTCGTCCCAAATAAATTTAAATATAAATGTGACTTGAATAGAATTGATTTGATCATCAATTCAAGACATTTTCCATTAAGTTATTGATTATCAAATGAGTAGTATAAGAATTCTTTTGAAATCTCAAGTTTAATTCATGAAATCTCAAGTATAATCTCAAGTATAAAAATTCTTTTTTGTTTTAATTGATTCAAGAACTCATTGAATGTAAACATTGATAGTTTATATTTTTTATTTTTAAATAAACTCATGGTATTTGATAAATAATTCATTGTTTCTATTAATATATTCATGGCTTTTGGAAATCATCAAAATCAATAGAGTTGGGGCAATTATGTTTCAATAATTTCTCAACAATCTCCCCCTTTTTGATGATGACAAAAACATTGAGTATATGCATTATAAAATTGAAAATTTATGATACCAAAATCAACTTTTGTGTTCATGGAAAGGCTCCCCCTCAATGAGGTAGCTCCCCCTATGAACCTCAATTTTATAATTCATTCAAAATTTTTCAAATTCAAAAACTTAAGCAAATAAACCTTTTTCTTTATGAAATTCAAATTATCTCTTCCCCTTATATGAAACATATATTTTCTTTTTCTTATTTAATTCTCTTCCCCTTATTTAATTAAGGCAATTAAAAGCATATAAGGTTTAAACAAATCTCTTCCTCTTAAATATGATGATGCATATACGATTAAATCATATAAATCTCTCCCCCTTTTTTGTAATCAACAAAAAGGTTGAGATGCATCAGAGCATCAACTTGATTAAATTCATTCGAATTCATTCAGCATCTAAGTTATCAATTGAGTATTGAGATATTCAAAATTATATCAAATTAAACATAAGCATTCAAGGATATTCAAAGGTACTCATAATTGAAATGAACATAACTTTTCTCATTACTTCAAAAGTATGTCAAATTACATCAAAATGTAACACAATCTCATTGTAATGAAATTAAACTAACTTAAATTCATCAAAGTTCAAATACAGTCATATTAAAGCAAAACTTCCTAGATACAATCTAGTAAGGAAATCTAGAAATACAAACTATGATAAGTATCAAAATCATTTGACACGCTTGAAAACTATACTCTTTAAGTGTCCAATCATTTCCATGATATCATCCTTTTGTGATTTGTTAAAGTCATTCATAGTTACTTGTATCTGATCAACTGCAGCATCAATATCTCTTCTTAACTGATTAGTTCTATCAAGATACACATTGGATCCATCAGCTATCCCTTGAAGTCTTTCAAATATCTTCTTAAGCTCAGCATTGAGTGAATCCACATGGGTACCAACAGAAAATGAAAGTAAGTCAAGTCTTGAAATGATGTCTTCCTTTAATTCTCTAATATCTTCTCTCAATTGACCAATTTCATCTTTTCTTTGATTATCAAATTCTGCAAACATAGCTCTAAGTTGACATAACTGCTCATCTGAAAATCTCACAGAAAAAGATGAAGTCTGAGGTGGAGGAGAATAATGCATGCTAGGTCCTGCCTCAGACGGTCCAGCAACAGAAGGTCCAGCCTCGACCTCAGCTCTAATGTCTTCAACTCTGTCCTCCTCAGCTCTAACATCTTCTTGACCTTTTCTTATCCAACTACCATTTACTTTCTTGAAGCCCATGCGGTGAATAGTGGCCAATGAATAGTAGTCAGTATGTCTCAAATTTCTCCTGGGCTCACTATCACTAATTTCAATTCCTTGGCTTCTGAATAATTGTGTCAAGATCATGCCGTAGGGAAGACAGGATTTCCTCTTACTCCCACAATCAGCTATATACCATAATATCATAATGGGTAAGTTGATTGGCTTGCCTGAAACTACAGCATCCATAACAAAGATATCCCTCTCAGACACGTAGTCAAAACGGCCTGTCTTAGGGAAAAGAATCCTGCTGCAGATGTTATGAAGCAATCTCAAGTCCAGTGGCAGCTGATTGGCAAAAACTTCTTCAAATCCTCAAAATTTCTATTCAATAATCTTGTGAGGGCAGGTGACCTATCCTCTGGGTCAAAAGTGGAAGGTCCTGATAGGGGTAAGTCCAATAATTTAGAGAGAATGATGGCAGTGACATTCAAACCAACTCCTCTAACAATGCTGACCAATCCATTGTCCCCTCTAGTCAAATTTTTATAAAACTCTTTAACTAATGCTGGGTATGTAGGACAGTCTAAGGAGCATATCTTTTCAAATCCCATTTCCTTCAACTGTGACCCTACAAGCAATCCCTCTCTCTCAAACAAATCAAAGTCAAACTTCCTTCCTGTAGTAATGACTCTACTCGCAAGGTGATCTACCTGAGGAGTAGTGGCAGTAGGAGCAGGCGAGTCGTCCGAAGAGGAAGAAGGCGAAGAGTCCGGAGTCGGCTCGCGAACGGGTCGACGCACGGTCTTCTTTCTTTTCATCCCGGCACCGCTACTACTAGCACCATGGGTTTTGGGGGCCATTGAATCAAAGTGAATGATTGTTTAAGGATTTTGGAAGATTTTGGAAGGTTTGAAGGGTTTTGGAGGGTTTTGAAAATGATTTGGAATGATTAGAATCGATCGATGGGTCGGCTCGTGCCCTAATAAAGCGATTTGGTGGCTCTAATTCCTCCACATGTATGGCTCTTTCCTGTCTATTTTTTTGGATCTTTACATCAAACTTGATTTTTTTATTATTCATTATTTTATTTTATTTTTGAAATCATACCTTCACTGTTATATTTGGCCTTACATAAATAGAATGACATTCTTTCATATATAAGTTGTCAGTTTCTTTAGCTTTCTTGAAAACTAATGCTTCTAATTCCTCTGTAATCTGATTAAAATTTTGTCACTTGGCTGTGATGTGGGGGATGCTTGTGCGCTAAAAGTTTGCATTTTGTTTGAGCATCAATGTGGTTATAATCATGAGATTCTCAAAAGCTGATATGTTAGATGATACACTATTGTAATTGTCGTGTAGCTATTTGGAATCTGACCAAACTTTTAATCTTACATCTTTTAATATTAACATGATGAATTTGAAATTTTGTGATGATTCTTTTCCAGAAGAAGTTTTTTTTTTTTTTTTTTTTGGGGGGGGGGGGGGTGATGTGGCGGGTTTATGCTTCAGTTGCAAGGAGAGTAGAGCACCATACTTCCAAGCCTTTGATGCTTGCTCTTATACATTCAAGTGAAACAACCAAACTAGCTAGAAGCAATCTGAACCAAAGCTGACCTATCCAATTTGACCCACATGCTCCACACTCCATAGTGTACCTTAAGTGGAATGAAGGCTAACATTCTGATGGGTCAACATAGGTTGAGTGGATCCTAGCTGTTCATAAGATGTAACTATAGTTTTAAGTTGGCCATCAACCTTCAACAACCCCTTTTATCCGGGCTTGGGACGAGGAATGCAGAGAAATCTTGTTTTGTACATATTTTTCTTCCCCTTTATCTCATGTTCTCCCATCTCTGCTCTCCTCTTCACTTCTCTCTTTACATCTTCTCTACCTCCTTCCCTCTTCCTGCTCCACTTGCCCTCTTCTGCACCCTTCTCTTTCCTTCTCACGTAATCTTACCTTTCTCCTTGACTTCTCATCCTTGTTGTTTGGCTATGCTCCTATCACCTCTGCTACACCTTGCTACTGCTTGTCACCCAGTCACAACCTATTGTCTTGTCACCATTCACCTTCTAGGGCCTGCCATTATCTGTTACTTGTCATCACTGAAGGCTCCCAGTGTTCATTGCCCTTCTGTGCTTTCCTTTTCCAGTTAATTTCTTTTCTCTTCTCCATGGTCAGGTCGGTCTTTAACCAACTCATCAGCAGTTTCAAGGGAAGTAACACAACCTGGTAGTGGGATGGTTGTGTTTGGATAAGCCAGTTGGGCCTCGGGGGAGAAGATTGGCCTGATCCATACACCTGTTTACTTATTCTGCTGCTACCCCTAGTGGTGTTCACTTCCTTTTCCTTGATCTTGTTTGTAATTCTATGGCTGCTTCTCTATTTTGTTTATTACCTGTGAATTACTTTTCTAACATAAGAATATGACACATAATGTGGATTTTTTTATTAAAACTCTTTTTTCCCACCTGGATAATAGAATTGTTGGCTTGTTTTTCCTTAGACATGATTTTTAGTTAACAAAATTATTATGAGGTGCAGCCAACACATTAGACTGCATGTCAATCACTGTTTTACAGCCGAAAGGTTATGTTCATGCCATTTGCAGCTAAGAAGCAGCTACGTTTTTTTTTTAAAAATTTGAGATTAATGGTTATTACACCACTCAGCACTGGCATTGCAAGGTCATGGCCAAGCTGTCACTGTACATTCGTTATACAAACTCAAAAGGAAAATATAATTTGTGCCTTGCTATCTTAAAAAGTTTGCTAGCCAGTATGCCAAGGTATTACTCTACCTGGAGACATGTTGCACCATACGCTGTTGAAATGATTGTAAAAGATCTCAGATATCCTGCATAAGAAGCCTAATCATCCAAGGGATTTGCTTACCCTTCTGCAACATGTTGACAAGGGTAAGATGATCACTTTCAAGGATTGAGTAAGAAAACCCAGAGTTGGTAGCACTGTGCAAAGCTTCCCCCCTGCCCATGCTTCTGCAAACAATGGGCAAGTGCAGATAGTATTGCAACCCGTCCATGAACAACTAAGCGCCATTAGTCTGAAAAACAAAACCTGCTCGAGTATCCTGTCAGCTTTGATGACAAGAGCCATTGATGCTCACTTTAATCCAATGAGAAAGAGGTGGTAGGCAGTGGTTCCCATGAAATAAACTTAGAAGTCAACCGATACTAAGACAATGTTACTTTGCTGACATTGAGAACATCAAATCATAGTTCTATGCATAACAGTCCCAGTTGTGGTCATGTTATCAGTGAAAACCCTTGCGTTCGTGTTCTTCCAGAGTTACGTCATAGAGCTTATCATCTCTTTTGGTTGGTCTGGAAAAGGAAAAGAAGTTTGAATCCTATTTATTGTTTACTCATTCCATAGTCCAACAGCCTCCGGTAGTTCTTCAATCTATGACGATAAACTTACGAGAGGATTGATGAATCAGACTGATCAATGGATGCAAAAACATGTTAGATTAACAAGTTATCAAACCTTGCTCTCAGTTGCAATTGTTTGTTTGTTTACTTATTTTGTCCATATGATTGATTACACGTTCAAACTAACAAGAAGAGCTATGCTTCTTTGGTTGCAATTCAATGTCTTATGGGTTTACTTCTGCCCTGATGGCAATATCCAGTCTTCTTCAAATTGATGCCTCAGTTACATCTTGACTTGCTTCATAAACAGTTATCAGTGGGTAATGGAATCATTACTGCTCATGCACTCCTGAGTTTAGAAGCCCGTGGAATACTCTTTGTCTCTCCTGGCATGGAGGTACTTGATCTAGTAATACTTTATTTGTTCAAGATTATCAGATACACTTTTGGTGATGTTTCTTATATGTTTTCTCTCTCTGTCTTTTTTTGTGTGCGCATAGACATATGAAGGCATGATAGTAGGCGAACACTCCTGCGATACCGATCTTGATGTAAGAAGTTTGTATTTTTGAAATTTGAATGTTCTGTTTGCAACTTTGCTCTATCAGCACTAAGTTTTGCAACAAATAACTATTAGGTAAATCTTGTAAGAACAAAAGAACTGACGAATATTCGTGCTCCAGATAAAGATGAAAATGTTCGGTTGTCCCCACCTCGCTTGGTAATATTCCTATCAATGTGTTATACATTCTCTTCTAGGAAATTACTGCATCATGATCGTCTTGAATCTGGTGGTGTTGACTACTTGCAACTGCTCTATCACCTAATAGCACAGTTGCCACGAAATTATGGACTAACATCTTTGTAGATTTAGTTATGCTTTTCTTTGTTATCTAATTTGAAAATAATTCTATTGGAATTTTTTCAAAGGCATTTCTCCTGATATGAAGTCCGGTCCCTTTTTCTGCTTAACCACATTTGCATGTGTTGTTCCTTTGAATGAGCCTAAATATCCTAAAGCAGAACAACCATTGTGAAAGTTGTAGCATGTCATTTCTGAAAGTGTTACTAATTTTTTTGAATAAAAATTCTGAAGGTGGTAAATATAAAATTTCATAAATTTACGTATCACTGTATGTGCACATGTGCTTTCGGACCCTTGCCAGGATGTGCCGGACCCTTGCCAGGACGTGCCGGACCCGTGCCGGCAACTTCTGGACCCATGCCGGACCCTTGCCAGGATGTGCCGGACCCTTGCCAGGACATGCCGGACCCATGCCGACAACTTCCGGACCCGTGCTAGCATGTGCCAGGTCAGTGCCGTTTGTTATTACAAAACGATTGTTTGCAGTCTAATAAGATTCTTTCGTAAATGGTTTGCAGGTTTTTCATCATCGAACCCGGTCATATAAGCCAACAATTTATATTGATCAAATTCCAGATGGGTTGAGGCCGTTCATCCAACATATCAAGGATGTTAAAGCTGATGGCAACTGCGGATTTAGAGCAATAGCTGACTTGCTGGGATTTGGAGAGGAGGATTGGCTCCGTATTAGGAAGGATTTATTACATGAGTTGCAATGTCATTCAGAGCACTATCGCGCTTTATTTGCTGTCGAAGGTAGGTTTGAGGAGATTGAACATGCATTATCATATTTTGATAATTGTCCACCTTATAATCGGTGGATGACTATGCCAGATATGGGGCACGTTATAGCATCCCGCTATAACGTTGTCTTATACCACCTCTCCTTGCAACAATGTCTTACATTCCTACCTCTACGATCGGTGCATCTTCCTTCTTTATCCCGCAAAGATATTGCAGTGGCGTTCGAAAATGGTAATCATTTTGTGGAGGTATTAATTAAACGTCTCTTAATCATTCTTAAATGACTAATAATTCATTCTGTTTACTAATTTATATATTTTGCAGGTGTTTCTGTTATCGAGTCATCCCGTTCCCCCAATAGCAAGCAATTGGTGAAGACATAATTTACCCTATGCTTCTGGATGGACTACTTCATATGAATCTAAGATTCACCAGTTCAGACAAACGATCTAGTCGGATGTTATTATTAGCGAGACTATTGAGTTGTTGAGTTAATTTTGTTATCAACAATCAAAATTGATTGGGCAAAAGGATTTCCCACTTGGCAGTCAATACTTAAATGATTTCCTCCACAATGATCACAAACATCATTAGTTTGAATAGCATTAACATTTATCTTACTTAGTTGTTGCGATAAATTTGCCATTTGTGCCGCCAATGAATTTATAGAATCAAGTTCTAAAACTCCAGCTGTCTTTCTTGGCATTGCTCTTTTTGTAGGCCATTGATAATTATTGAATGCTAATTCTTTCAGAAGTTCATATGCTGCCTCATGAGTTTTACTCATTAAAGCTCCACAGCTGCTGCATCAACTATAGTCCTATTTGTAGCTCCTAGACCATTGTAGAATGTTTGTACTTGAAGCCATGCTGGAAGGTCATGATGAGGACATCTTCTAAATAAATCTTTGTATCTCTCCCACGCTTCATATATTGATTCATCCTCAAATTGGATGAATACAGTAATGTCATTCCTTAGCCTTGCTGTTTTTGTAGGAGAAAAATATTTTGCTAAAATTTTTTGTGCTAACTCTTCCTAAGTAGTGATGACGCCAAGCAGCAAAGAATTCAGCCAAGCCTTGGCTTTATCCCTAAGTGAGAAGAAAAAAGCCTTAGCCGAATCACATCATCTGTCACTCCATTATGTTTAAAAGTATCACAAATTTCTAAAAAAATTACAATATGAACTTAGGATCCTCTTGTGCTAACCCCCGAATTGGACAGTCTATTGTATCATTTGAATGATGGCCGGCTTGATCTCAAAATTATTGGCTTGAATGGCTGGCCTCCTTATGCTTGATATAGCCCCGTTGATCGAGGGCATAGCATAGTGTCGTAATGCTTGTGCTCCTGATTAGCCATATTAGGTAAAGATTGTTGGGTTACGGAATGAAAAATCCCAATCTAATTGGAATAAAATTGCAGCGGAAACAAAATAAATTTATAACCCACCAAGAATCACATGCGTTTCATAAAAACCGAAAGAAGGATAAACAAAAATATTACCTTTTGTTATTACCTTTTTAATCAGTATGTAATCGTTCTGTTGTTGTGTTGGGTTTTCTCGGATCTTCAAAGGTGCTGCCTTTCAGAAAGACGATCACCTCTACAGGTATCCACACACGAACGGACACCAAAATGATTTTTGAATGCTAGTTCAACCATTCCATTTTTCATGATTTTTGAATGCTAATTCAACCATTCCATTTTTCACAAAAATGAACCCATATTTTTAACTCTCTGTTTTTCCATCTTTAAGGCAAAAAATATGACGCTTCAAAAGCCCCAATCGATGTGACCTTTCAAATGCCCCAATCGACGTGACATTTCAAATGCCCCAATCGACGTTACCTTTCAAATGCCCCATAGACTCTAAAACGTATATATCGAACATATATACAAGCCTGCTAGAAATTTTGGTTAACTAAGATTTTAATTGATATTTATTTAAAACTTCTTTTAAATAATAACAATTTAAATCCTTTCCTTACAAAATAAGGAATATATATTTTTAACCAAAAAAACTTTATGGATTATTTCCTTATCCAATAAGAAAATGCAACAATTTAATTACTTGTCACAATTTAAATTACGAATTTAAATTTTCTCAAAATTAAACTCGAATCTAAATGACAACTAATTATTATTTGTAATTTAAAATAATCTCATCATTTTAAATTATATAGAGAGTAACAAATCGTAACCATTATTGTCCGTTCTTAGTGTGCGATCCTATAGGTTCAATTAACGTTGGCAGTAGGCCTAAATCACATTTTGAACCTACAAGTCATAAGCGGCCTCTAGCAAGACATTATGACTACCCAAGTTAAATGAAAAGCTCATGTTCCGAGAAAACCTTAAAGTAGTTATTAATATAATCCTTTTGTCACATGATATCTTGATAGAATATAAGGCATGGATAAAGTCAACCTTATATCTCTCTGTCTTTAATTTCTCGAAACCCAATTAGACTGACTAAACAAATGATATTGATCTCCATCAATTCATTTGAGCATGGCCATGCATTTCTCAGTCTCAATCATCGAGGGGCCCAGAGATATCTCTCTTATAATAAGAGGGATAAATTCCATCTTAATCACTCAAATCTCACTACATGATTCTTATTATATTCAATCATAATCTTTATAATCATCCGGTTAAAGACAACGTTTGATTATGTCAAAATATAATATTCCTTATGTTGAGAACTATGGCAATCTCAGGTCTAAGGATTTAATGACACACTACTAGAGATTAACTTATGACTTTGATCCATGTATTAATCTCAAGGCGGGTCTTGTCCAATATTTGTTCTCAACAAATACATATAAATTTGATTTGTATCTCATACACATATTCATCCCATGAATATCAATCAAATTTCATACTAATCTTAATTTATTGTTATTCCCACAACAATAATCGATTAGGGACATTTAGAATAATTCATAATATTATTCAAGGACATTATTATATAATAAACATGCAAATTATGATAATAGTAAATGTTCATAAATATTCAAAATATCATGTCCATACAATAGGCCTAGGGCACTATTACTAACAATCTCCCACTTGCACTAGGCCCACTCATCAATGTATCTAATACCTATGAACCTAGCATGACGATCATGCTTTGCTTGTGGTAGAGGCTTAGTCAATGGATCAGCAACATTGTCATCTGTTGGAACTTTGCATATTTTTACGTCACCTCTCTCAATGATTTCTCGAATGAGATGATGACGCCTAAGAATGTGTTTGGATCGCTGATGTGACCTAGGTTCTTTTGCTTGTGCGATAGCACCATTATTGTCATAATAAACATCAACAGGATTTGTGATGCTAGGAACCACTCCAAGGTCAATAATGAACTTCTTGATCCAAACTGCTTCCTTTGCTGCATCAGATGCTGCTATGTATTCAGCTTCAGTTGTAGAATCAGCAACAGTGCTTTGCTTCGAACTCTTCCAGCTAACAGCACCACCATTTAAACAAACACATATCCTGACTACGATCAGAAATCATCTTTGTCAGATTGAAAGCTTGCATCTGTGTAACCACTTACAACTAGATCATCTTCCAATCCGCCATACACCAAGAACATATCTTTAGATCTCCTCAGATACTTAAGAATGTTCTTGACCGCTGTCTAGTGACTCTCACCGGGATCTGACTGGTATCTACTCGTTATGCTTAAAGCATAAGAGACATCTGGTCTAGTGCACAACATAGCATACATGATAGATCCTATTGCTGAAGCATAAGGAATCTTACTCATGCGCTCTCGCTCATCTTTTGTGTTAGGACACTGAGATTTGCTGAGTGTAATACCATGAGACATATGCAAGTATCCTCTCTTGGAATCTTGCATACTGAACCTTTTCAGTACTTTGTCTATGTAAGTACTTTGACTTAGACCAATCAGCCTCTTAGATCTATCTCTATAGATCTTTATCCCTAGGATATAGGCAGCTTCACCTAAGTCTTTTATTAAGAAACATTTTCCTAACCAAGACTTGACACTCTGCAAGGTAGGGATATCATTCCCAATGAGTAAAATGTCATCAACATATAGGACCAGAAATACAATGGCGCTCCCACTAACTTTCTTGTAAATACAAGGTTCATCTTCATTTTTGATAAATCCAAACTCTTTGACTGATTCATCAAAACGAAGATTCCAACTCCGAGAAGCCTGCTTCAAACCATAAATGGATCTTTGAAGCTTGCATACTTCACTAGAATTCTCAGGTTGTACAAAACCCTCAGGTTGTGTCATGTACACATCCTCAAGTAAGTTTCCATTAAGAAACACTATTTTAACATCCATTTGCCAAATCTCATAGTCATAATATGCAGCAATGGCAATAAGAATTCTAATAGACTTTAGCATAGCTACAGGTGAAAAAGTTTCATCATAGTCTATACCATGAGTTTGTTTGAAACCTTTTGTAACTAGCCTTGCTTTGTAAGTATGCACTTTACCATCCATGTCAGTTTTCCTTTTGAAAACCCATTTGCACCCAATAGTCTTTGTACCTTCAGGTGGCTCAATCAAGGTCCATACCTGATTATCATACATGGATTGGATTTCAGACTTCATGGCCTCTAACCATTTCTTAGAGTCTGGATCTAACATAGCCTCTTGATAGGTAGTAGGTTCATTTTGATCCACTAACAATACATCATGATTATCAGTCACAAGAAATCCATATCTCTCGGGCTCATGACGTATCCTATCAGATCTACGTAACTTTTGTGCTACAGGTGGTGTGTCAACAGTGGTTTGTTGACTTTGAGCATCCACAGGCGGTTCAATGTTATCTTGTGGTTCTCGAATCTCTTCGATTTGTACCTTGCTCCCACTGGTTCCTTTAGAAATAAATTTCTTTCTAGAAAGACACTATTCTGAGCAACAAACACTTTGTTCTCAATGGGATTGTAAAAGTAGTATCCTTTAGTCTCTTTAGGATATCCCACAAAAAAACATTTATCAGACTTGGGTTCTTGACGTTTTACATAAGCTTCACAACCCCAAATCTTAAGAAAAGACAAACTGGGCTTTTTACCATTCCACATCTCATATGGCGTCTTTTCAACCGCTTTGGTTGGAACTCGATTTAGTGTGAACGCAGCTGTGGCAAGTGCATAACCCCAAAAGGTAAGTGGAAGATCTGTTAGACTCATCATAGATCGAACCATATCTAATAAGGTTCGATTCCTTCTTTCAGACACACCATTCCATTGCGGTGTTCAAGGAGGAGTTAGCTGTGGAATGATTCCATAACTTCTAAGATGGTCATAAAAATCTTGGCTCAAATATTCTCCACCTCGATCAGATCAAAGTGCCTTGATTGTCTTGCCAAGTTGGTTTTGTACTTCATATTGAAAAGATTTAAACATTTCAAATAATTCAGATTTGTGTCTCATCAAGTAGACATAACCATATCTACTGAAGTCATCAGTAAATGTAATGAAGTACTTGTAACCTCCTATGGCTTCTGAACTTAATGGTCCACATACATCTGTATGTATTAGGCCCAATAATTCATTGGCCCTTTCACTGTGTCCAGTAAAGAGATCCTTTGTCATCTTACCCAATAGACAAGATTCACATGTATCATATGATTCAAAATCAAATGAGTTCAAAAGTCCATCTTGATGGAGTTTTGATATGCGTTTCTCATTTATATGGCCAAGGCGACAATGCCAAAGATAGGTTGAATTTAAGTCATTTGAACTTAACTTTCTTAGTAGTTATGTTATAGACAGAAGAATTGTTGGATTTTTGAAGATTCAAAACATAAAGACCATCTAGTAATTCGGCATTTGCATAGAACATGTCTTTATGATAAATGGAGCAATTATTATTCTCAATAATAAAAGAAAAACCATCATTATTCAAACAAGAAACTGAAATAATATTCCTACATATTGTAGGAACATAATAGCAATTGTTCAAAACTAACAAAAGCCCACTGGGCAAAGAAAGTTCATAACTTCCTACAGCTAAAGCAGCAACTTTTGCTCCATTGCCTACTCAAAGATCAACTTCGCCATTCTTCAGTTGTCTACTCCTTTTGAGCCCCTGCACATTTGTGCAAATGTGAGAGCCACATCCATTATCTAATACCCAGGAACTAGAAGGAGAGAAATTAATCTCTATAACATAAATACCTGAAGAACCGGTCTCACCAGTCTTCTTCTTCTTCTTTAGATCCTCCAAATACAGCTTACAGTTTCTCTTCCAATGACCAGGTTCATTGCAAAAGAAACATACACCCTCCTTTGGGGCTTTAGCCTTGGGTTTAGGATTGGGCTTGGGTTGAGCATTGGACTTTCCAGCCCTTCCCTTACCCTTTCCTTTTCTTTTCTTCGTAAGGCCCTTTTCCTTTTGAACCATTAGAATATGGCCAGGCTTGGACTTAATATTCTGTTCAGCAATTTTAAGCATCGTATGCAGCTCAGAAATTGATTTGTCCATTTCATTCATGTTATAGTTCATGATAAACTGATCATAACTATCAGGAAGTGAATTTAGGATCAAATCTATTGCCAACTCTTGGCTTATTGGAAATCCAAGCCTATCAAGGTGCTTAATATAGCCTTTCATTTTCAACACATGAGCGCTAACTGAAGCACCCTCAGCCATTTTACAAGAGTGCAATGCCTTGGTAGTATCATACCTTTCTTGCCTTGCTTGTTGCTGGAACATTTCCTTTAGATTAACAATCATATCATAAGTTTCCATGTTTTCCAAATCTCTCTAAAGTTCAGAACTCATGGTAGCTAGCATCAAGCATGCAACATCAATAGAGTCATTATGATGCTTCTCATAAGCATTCTTTTTAGCTCTAGAAGCATTATCGGCTTGTTCTTCAGGGTGAGGTTGATCCAGGACATAAAGCTTCCTTTTTGTTTGAGAACAATTCTCAAATTTCAAAACGGAAATTAGTCCCAGTTAGTTTGTCCTTCGCAAGGATTGATCGCAGTGACATAGTAGAATTGTTATCATTGTTGGCCATCTACAATAAATGCAAAGTTCGTTAAGTATTTTGATTATGAAAAACTCCCACTAAATTAACAACCCTTAATGATAAAATCATATTAATTTAGTGAGCTAAGATCCATATTTATACTCAACTTTAAGTCAGCTTTGGCATGACGCTTAAAATTAAGTTTTTTAGGTAGGTAACTCTTACCAATTGCAACTCATGCAACTCTTAGAAATTTATGGGATTATGACATCATATGTCTCGGTATGTTTAAATCTCATCTCATGCCATTAGGCCCAAAACCGTTTTGATAACCTAATTAAGTTAAACCATTTTTAAACATATGGGTAGCACCATTACCCATCTTGCCTCACTAATGTAACCCAATGTACTTCTACTTTGGTAGAACCCACATTAAGGTGATAAAAGCCTTGACAAGTGTTCAAATATGGATGGCATGTCAACTTAAGATTTTATGTGAGGGATCTAGATAGAATAACAGATCTCATCATGCATTTAGTATCACATACTCATTGATATCATACATAGCATCACATACTTATGAAACATCATACATAGCATCTCATATATGTATATAATAAACATGTCATAGTATGACCTTATCAAGATTGATCTTCATAAGCCAATATGAAGATCAATGGTCAATCCTAGGTAATAATGAGCAACACCATAATGTCTACTTGACCATCATCATGTGCATAGACACCTAGCTCCTCTATCACCATGGTTGGATTGCAGATTTTAAATGGTTTGCTTTGTCTTCTTGCTTTATTACAATAAATAAACAAATACTACTAAAAGTAAAAGAAAAATTATAATGAAACAAAATAGCACGCAGGCCATATATATGATAATTACAACCCTTGTAAAAGAATAATAAAAAAAAACTTGCCAATCATATTGGTCACAAGGCCATACCATGCACCATACAAAGCAAAGCAACACACCATGCAAAATATATCATGT
The DNA here is from genome assembly GCA_900491605.1 of Calamus simplicifolius. NCBI lineage: Eukaryota > Viridiplantae > Streptophyta > Magnoliopsida > Arecales > Arecaceae > Calamus > Calamus simplicifolius. The sequence continues at coordinate 19,737 of UESW01002799.1, read as the reverse complement.
TATCATATAGCATATACATATTGCATTAAAGAAAATAGGCATGTTTTTAAAACCAATTAAATTTACAAGGCGCTCTGATTAGGTAGTACTACGGTTCCTAAAATTTGGAGATACAATAAAGTTTCATCCTAAAATTTGATTTTATTGATCTCATCAATAAATTTAAGGCTCACATCCGCACCACCATAAACAGCAATTGATAAATCCTTATTGATATGTGAATTCAGTTCATGTATTAATCTAATTAAGACATCACCGAAATCATATATCAAGATATTAAACACTTTAATTGCAATATCCCATTCGGATTTTTAATCATATTAACGAATCCTTACAAGAAACCGATTCATCAATTAACACCTTAGAAAACCTATTATCTATGTCGTTCGTGCAAATACTAATATCATATATATATATATATACAAGAACGCAAATCATGCCAAGATCATATACATTTCATACATACAATCAAACATGGCAGTTTCAATTTTTATGAAAACGCAAGAGGCTCTGATACCACTGTTCGGTTACGGAATGAAAAATTCCAATCTAATTGGAATAAAATTGCAGCGAAAATAAAATAAATTTATAACCCACCAAGAATCACATGCGTTTCATAAAAATCAAAATAAGGATAAACAAAAATATTACCTTTTATTATTACCTTTTTAATCAGTATGTAATCCTTCTGCTCTTGTGTTGGGTTTTCTCGGATCTTCAAAGGTGCTGCCTTTCAGAAAGACGATCACCCTCTACAAGTATCCACACACGAACGGACACCAAAATGGTTTTGAATGCTAGTTCAACCATTTCATTTTTCACAAAAATGAACCCATATTTTTAGCTCTCTGTTTTTCATCTTTAAGGCAAAAGATATGACGCTTCGAAAGCCCCAATCGACGTGACCTTTCAAATGCCCCAATCGACGTGACCTTTCAAATGCCCCAATCGACGTTACCTTTCAAATGCCCCACAGACTCTAAAACATATATATCGAACATATATAAGCCTGCTAGGAATTTTGGTTAACTAAGATTTTAATTGATATTTATTTAAAACTCCTTTTAAATAATAACAATTTAAATCCTTTCCTTACAAAATAAGTATATATATTTTTAACCAAAAAAACTTTATGGATTATTTCCTTATCCAATAAGAAAATGCAACAATTTAATTACTTGTCACAATTTAAATTACGAATTTAAATTTTCTCAAAATTAAACTCGAATCTAAATAACAACTAATTATTATTTGTAATTTAAAATAATCTCATCATTTTAAATTATATAGAGAGTAACAAATTGTAACCATTATTGTCCATTCTTAGTGTGCGACCCTATAGGTTCAATTAACGTTGGCAGTAGGCCTAAATCACATTTTGAACCTACAAGTTATAAGCGGCCTCTAGCAAGACATTATGACTACCCAAGTTAAATGAAAAGCTCATATTCTGAGATAACCTTAAAGTAGCTATTAACATAATCCTTTTGTCACATGATATCTTGATAGAATATAAGGCATGGATAAAGTCAACCTTATATCTCTCTATCTTTAATTTCTCGAAACCCAATTAGACTGACTAAACAAATGATATTGATTTTCATCAATTCATTTGAGCATGGCCATGCATTTCTCAGTCTCAATCATCGAGGGGTCCAGAGATATCTCTCTTATAATAAGAGGGATAAATTCCATCTTAATCACTCACATCTCACTACATGATTCTTATTATGTTCAATCATAATCTTTATAATCATCCGGTTAAAGACAACGTTTGATTATGTCAAAATATAATATTCCTTATGTTGAGAACTATGGCAATCTCAGGTCTAAGGATTTAATGACACAACTACTAGAGATTAACTTATGACTTTGATCCATGTATTAATCTCAAGGCGGGTCTTGTCCAATATTTGTTCTCAACAAATACATATAAATTTGATTTGATCTCATACACATATTCATCCCATGAATATCAATCAAATTTCATACTAATCTTAATTTATTGTTATTCCCACAACAATAACCGATTAGGGACATTTAGAATAATTCATAATATTATTCAAGGACATTATTATATAATAAACATGCAAATTATGATAATAGTAAATGTTCATAAATATTCAAAATACCATGTCCATACAATAGGCCTAGGGCACTATTACTAACAAAGATATGTTGGTTTCTTTCTTCTTCTTTTTATTTTTATTTTTCTTTTTCTTGAGTTGTCATAAGGTTCTTTCTATTTCGGGATCAAAGGGTGTAAGTTCTAATAGTTTAGATCTGGGCATACACTTCTAAGTCTTTTTAGATTTGGCTTTGAAGGAAAGATAAAATGGGAGGATATATGCCTGGGCTTTCACCCTTTTATTACCACCGAATAGATTGGTGAAGTGGTAACTTGTCCATTCTTAAACCCTTTAATCCTGGGTTCAAATCCCTTATCAATATCAATAACAAATAATTAATCTCTGGCAACGGCGATGTCGAACCCATAGAGATTAATTATGTTATTGAATACCAAAATTCACTAAATTAATTACTATTTAAAAAATAAAATTTAAACGATATGTTCTACTGTAAAATTATTTAATCTAAAAATTAACAGAGAGTAAAAATTTAAATGTGTTAAAATATGATAAGAATAGATCTAGAAAGATTGATTTCACCTAACAAATCTCACATAATTTATTCTTCTTAATTATTAAATTTCAATAATCCCATATTGATGATTAAAAATTCCTTAATTATTCAATATCTTCTCTCGAACGATATCAAAAATATCTCGAACTAACAACTCCTATTTTAATAAATAAATCTTTTCCTATTCTTGGTTTTCTTCTTTGCTGGAATTAATTTCTCCCACGCGCTGCTTCTTTAGTGCTCTTCACGTCCTCCCATGTAACTGCTGGCCTCCTCTTCTTTCTTGCCTTGGAATCCCACGAGAACGTACAAAGCCTCCTCTATGCGTGCGTTGACCGCTCCCCTTCCCTTGACCGCTCCCCTTCCCTCCTACTCCACCTTGCGTTGACCGGTTGGATCAGCCACCGAAGATGCCAAACCGCTTCGTGAGACGCAAACACCAAGAAGAAAGGATGGAAGGGGGAAGAGGAGGGAGAAGATGGATCGTGAAGGAGGAAGATGAGAGAGATAAGAGAGAAAATTATCTTTGGAGAAAAGAATCTATTCTCTATACCTTCAAACCCTAGAAACTAGAGTTTAAATACATCCACGAAGTGGGCTAGGCCCAGACTCAACAAAAACTCTCATGGACTAACCCAATGAGATTAAACTAATCCCCAAGCCCGTATACACCCGTGACTTGATTTAATCTCAACCCTTGGACTAAAACCCAGCTCAATATAAGTTAGCCCCTCTGGGCCTTGATAGCACCACACCAGGCCCAACAATCTCCACCTTGGTGCTTTCAAGGCCTCCGCACGTCTGCCGTGTCCATCAGCTGCAATCCCTACGAAAGCTGTCCCATGGAAAAACCTTGGTCAGTGCATTGCTGGATTCTTCTTGGTATGTACCTTCATCAGCTCCACTCCACCTTCTTCCATCAGCTCTCTGTAGTCGAAGCCTTCCTTCCGAAAGTATCCTCTGGCCACTAGTCCTACCTTGTACCTAATACCTCCTTGCTCTGAAGGCCCTTTCTTGCGCTGATAAACCCATTTGCAATCAATAGGTTTCTTTCCTTGTGGCAGCTGGACCACCTGCCACGTGCCGGTCCTATGGAGAGACTGCATCTCCTCTACCATAGCCTACATCTCCTGCCATAGCCTGGACCCACCTATCTCTATTCTGGCTGTCCTGGCTCTCCACAGCATCCTCATAGGTGTAAGGGTATCCATTCAATATCACCAAGGCATATGACACCGTATCCTCGAAGCCGTATCGAACGGGTGGTCGCACATTTCTCCTGGGCCTGTGCAGTGTGATCCCAGTATCAGTCCCCTGCCCAGCTGCATCCTCCTGAGTCCTCTGCTCAGCTACATCCTACTGAACTTTCTGGCTTCTGACCCCTCTGCTAGTCCTCTCCATCTGAATCTCAAACCCTCCTGGTCCAATAACAAATGGCACAACTGTGTAAGAGGTCATCTGACTAGAGTTACCGTGTTCCACCTCCTACAATCCCTGCTGTGCATCTGTACCATCTCTGCTCTGAAGAATCGAGCTCTCATCGAGGGTCACATTCCTGCTGATGACAACCTTCTTCTCCAAGGGATCCCACAACCGATACCCTTGATTCTATGCCGGTAGCCCAGGAACACCATCTTCTTAGACCTGGCGTCCAACTTACTCCGCTCTCCAGCACCAACATGCACATATGCCGTACATCCAAACTTCAGGCTTATCTTCCCTCCAGACCATATCTCCTCTGGAATGCCTCCATCCAACCTAGTGTGCGATGACCGATTGACCAAGTAGCTAGCTGCACCTACTGCGTCAACCCAGAACATCTTTGGAAGTCCTGCCTGTAGCCTCAAGCACCTTGCTTTTTCCAATAGTATTCCGTTTATTCTCTCAGCCACCCCTTCCTGTTGAGAATTTTCATTACCGATAAGTGCCTTTTGATGCCCCACTCACAAAATCTGTGGAACTCCCTGCTGGTGTATTTCCCGCCACTGTCTGACCTCAGACACTTCACACTCCTACCCTGCTCCCTCTCCACCTTAGCCTTCCAGATTCTAAACTTGGTGAAGACCTTTGATTTCTCCTTCATGAAGTAGATCCACTGCTTTCCTGAGAAATCATCTATCAGGGTAAAAAGTATCTGGCCCCATTCCTTGCAGAAATCGGGATTGGTCCCCAAACATCTATGTGTACTAACTCCAGGGGTTCTGCACTCCTAGCTGTGCTGACCAAGAACTACACACTCCTTTGCTTCCCCATCTGACATGGCTCACAGATCTCCATGACCCACCACTCAGGTCCGAAAGTAGTCCTATCTTGCTCAGTTCTTTCATTCCCCTATCTTCCAGTGGCCTAGGCGGTAATGCCACATCCTGTACATATCCCAAGGATCCTGTTTCATAGCTGCTGGCTCAGATTTTTCTGTCACCACAGAGCCCTCCAACCTGTATAAGTTGTTCTCCAGCCTTCTTCCTCTCATCACCACCATATCTCCATTAGAGATGTTCAGAACTCCACTCCTGGCATGACTGCTGAAGCTATATCCAGTCTGCTCCAAGTACCCCAGTGACACCAGATTTTTCTTGAGTTATGGGACATGCTTCACGATAGTAAGAGTGTGCACCATGCCATCAAACATCCTCACACTCATTGTGCCAATCCCTGCCACCTTGCAAGGGTGATCATCTTCAAGAGTCACACACCCCTCATCAACTCTGTTGAAGTACTGAACCACGACCGATTGGGAATGTAATGATGAGAACAAGCTGAATCCAAGGTTCACATCTCTGTACTGTGACTGTGACCATCTGATACCACCAAAGAGATCATCATCCATCTCCTGGCCTGCAACTGTACTCACAGATTTAGATCCTCCCTTTTCTTCCTTTTTCAACTTAAGACAATCCCTTTTAAAATGTCCTACCTCACCATACTTGTAGCACTTAGCCTTCCTAGACTGTAACCATCCCCTAGGCTTGCTTTGTCCCTGCCTCTGCTTGACCTTTCCCCAACTGATAGACCTTCCTGGGGAATAGCTTCCTTAGTCATCCTCTCCCTCTGCTCATTCGTCCGAAGCACCGAGACAATATCTTCATAGAATAATGTCTCCTTTCCATAGAGCAGCGTCGTGACCAATGAGTCATGTAATATGGGCAGCGAACACAATAGCAAAAGTGTCTTATCTTCCTCCTCCATCTTGACCTCGACATTCAGCAATTCATTGCTCACCTGGTCGAACACCTGAATGTGGCCCAGCACATCTCCACCTTCTGACATCCGAAGGCTATAGAGGCGCTTCTTCAATATCAACTTGTTGCACATATTCTTCCCCATATAGAGGGCTTGCAACTTCGACCAGAGTCCCTTTGGGGTCTTCTCCTCCAGCACTGAATAAAGAACTGAATCCGCTAGACATCTCCTGATCATTGAACATGCCTTTTTCTCTAACGACATCCATTGTTTATCTGTCATCCCATCTGGCCTTTCCTCCAAAGCCAATCTGAACCGTGCTGCACAAGAAGATCCTCTACCCGAACTTTTCACATGGAGAAACTTCCCTTCCCATCAAACTTTTCAAAATATGTTTTTATGCTACTACCCATGGCGAGATCTCAACCAAAATAAAAATAGTACAAAAATAAATTTTAGAAAATTAAGAAGTACCTTGATGGACCTTGTTGAAATTGTTTCAACCCTTTGAATATCTCCAAACAATTTATTCTTGTTCCTGAACCAGGCAGGCTTTCTCCAAACAACTTCTTCTTGTTTCTGAACCAACCAGGCTCGTTTCTGAACCAAGCTATAAGATCTCCAAACAACAAGAAGCCAACCAGGCTCGTTCCTGAACCAGGCTATAAGATCTCCAAACAACTTCTTCTTGTTTCTGAACCAGACTCTGATACCACTTGTTGGGGTTTAGTCCTGATGAATAACAGTGGGATCAACCTTGCTGGAGAAGTACCATGGGCTTTCACTCTTTGTTATCAACAATTAGGTATGTAGTCTTTTGATCCAAAATTCAAGATTGGTGTAGCGGTAAAGCCTTCGCTCTCGAACTTCTTGATCCTTGTTCAAAACTCCCCTTGGAATCCCACGAGACCCTAGAAACTAGAGTTTAAACCCAAACTCAACAAAAACTCCCATGGACTAACCCAATGAGATTAAACTAATCCCCAAGCCCATGTACACCCGTGACTTGATTTAATATCAACCCTTGGACTAAAATCCAGCCCAATACAAGTTAGCCCCCCTGGGCCTTGATAGCACCATACCAGGCCCAACACCGTTTTCCTCCAACAGCGATCTGAAATAGCGCCATCCTTCGTTCACCAGACCTCCATGACAAAAGCTGAAATTATGGTAGTCCAAAGAACTCGATCTCTTGAATGCATTATTTTGAAAACAAGCTCAACTGAACGAAGACATCCACACTTTGCATACAGATCCACCAATGCATTTCTGACAACTAAATCTGATTCGAGGCCACTTTTTACAATGCATGCATGTATCTGAGTCCCTTGCTGCATCGAGGCTAAAGCAGAACATGCATTAACACAGATAAAATAAAAGAAGTCACCAGGCCTTGCTCCACTTGAAACCATGATTGCCAAGAGCTTCAAAGCTTCTTCAGCACGTTCACAACAAAGATATCCCGACATCATTGCATTCCAAGATACAATGTCTTTCACCCGCATGGAATCAAATAGTCTCTGAGCAGAGGAAAGGCACCGGCAGTACATGTCAAGCAAACCGTTCTGCACGATGAGTTCAAAAATGCTTTTTTTTAAGCACCTGCGTGTGGATTTTGTTTGCATTTTGCACCGCCTTTGTGCTGCTTCTATTTTATTCCCCTTCTATATTTATTCAAGATGAAAAGTAAGTAAAAAAATAAATAAATTTAACTCAAAATAAATTAAAAACTAGCTAACGTCATTATGAAAGTATATGAATTAAATGGTCAAACTTACGCTTATCAGCTATCCTTAAATTTTTATGATGCATGGAACTGATATCTCTGTGCTTGTAGTCTATTCTTCGACTGATTTAGATTTTCTTGCCCGTAATGCATTGAAGAAATGGTTGGTGCACTATTTTAAATTAAACATGTGGTGGGAGAAACATCACATCTAATAGGATGGAACAAGAGACAAGCAACCATGGATGGGGTTCTAGAACTTGAAAGGAAGAAGAAGGTGGTGGTAGGTTAGGACCGTGGCAACTAAACGTTACAATTTGTTACCGTGAAATGATTGGCATGCCTTTTGTTTACATCATAACGAAGGTTTCCAAATAGATGAAAGGTCATTGTCTTTAAAAAAAGAGAGGCGATTAGGTACTAAGATACCAAATAATTTCATGATATTGTGGAAACCAATAGATGTCATATGATCACATCGAAACAATTGCAAAGTAACCTCTTGGCCCTTTAAACCTATGGAGGTAATTATTGCAAACTTTTGAGCCCATCTTAGAATTCACACATTTCAAATGTGGCTATCAAGCCTATCACTTCAGCGAAGAATGGATGAATTTTCACACACGTGACATTTCCACTTGTTGCCATTGACAAGCTTCTTATTGTCCTCCTTTTTTCTTTTTTTTTTCTTTTTTTCTTTTGCCTCATCTCAGGTACTTTGGGGAGGGTAAGTAAAGTTCTATGATTATAAATTTTATTATATTTATTTCTCTATTTTAAAGAATAAAAATAAATGATGATGAAGCATTGCTTCACAAGGAGTTGAATTGAGTTAATTATTTTCTATTACCGATTCAACGCATCATGCAGTTAAAATTTATATGGTCTCCACTAAGGATCACAATCGAGTAGGACTGGATCGTACATAGACTAGATTTAATGCGTATTGATATAAAAACTAGCAATATGATGTTATACTATTTATAAATATGCTAGAATTTTAAATTTAAGCTTGATCCATTTACTAAATAAATAATTTGATTAGATTTTCTTAACCTGCTTGGCATGTTAATAAATAGCTCATTAGGTCATTAAGCAGATATGCAAGGATAAACAAAAATTGAGCCCTCTTAGTAAGATAACACATTAAATAAAGCATTAGATGGTTTACAAAGGCATATAACATAATCCATGTAAAGACACATCGTAGTAATGAACCAATAATCAACAATACTAAATGTACATGCCGTAATGCACAGTCTATTTAAGGAGCTAGTATACTCCCTGTAACAAAAGTAATTTTGTTGACATGCATTTACATGTTAAGAATTTCAGACAAAACACATTTTTACTCTACCCATATTGTGTAAAATTTTTTTTCCAAAAAGGGGACTTATTGTTTGTTTTACATATTTATATTGTTTAGAAATAGTGAATACCCACTTTGCTGTATGAAATCATATAGTCTAATTTACTTTAACATCAATCAGATTTATCTAAGTATCAGATCCTCAAAGGGAAATGGAAAGGAGACTTGCCCTCACACCCTTTCTAACATTCCCAAGTTGACCCCAATATTTAGAATATGCTGCAAAAGATATGGAATTTTTATTTTAACCAAATATTATTCAAAGGAAATCAGTGTTATGCTCATCAATGAAATGGTTTATCCACATGCTAGTACAACAAATTAGATATTCAGTCCTGACGTAGGCCATATTAGCATGCTTACTACATATGCAAACAGAAATTTGGTTGATACGTAATATTAGATGTTCTCTCCTATAAGCATGCAGTCCAACAAATGATCTTAGGATTTATTCATAAAGATTAAAATTTGTATGACCATAGATATCATTAGATTCAGTTATGGTTGAGTATCTCGAGCAAAATCATTTATGTTTGATTATTTGTATTTGATGTTTTGGTGAAGAATAGGGTACGGGTGGCAAAATCTGACCCAGGCCTGCCAACTTGCAGGAACCCACCCACCATATGTGGGTTTGGGTGAAGCTTTTTCCTACTCAGTCAATTCCAAGTCAACCCAAAATCAATCGGATTATAAATGGGTGGGTTTGGGTTTAAACCCTAACCTGGTAGGTTACCCAAGTTGATTCAATTAGGAACCAACCACTTCCAAATATAATATGATTGATAGTTCTCTGATTTTTTTCATGTGGTTTTTATTTTCAAAAAAAGTGAAGTAATAAACAAGATGAGACAAGGCATTTTAGGATATGAGATTGCATTTTAGCCAGTTTTATCATTAATTAAAATAATTTATAACTTTGTGTAGATGTATATATGTGTATGTATGTATAATTAAATTTAAGTTATTGTGATGAGGATGATATATTTAAACTTAAATTTGATGGTGATGTTTCTGGCCTTTAATTACCTTGTTTTACTATAATTTCTAGTTTTATTTATTATGACGAGTGAAAATTTAAATGGGTTGGTTGCTGGTTATGGGTTTATACAAAATCAATGGTTCGGTATGGGTTTACATTTTTCAACCTAATTATAGTGGGTTGGTTATGGGTTAAGAGTTTTTTTGACCAAAACCGGACCTGACCTGATGCATCGTCACCCCTAGAACAGGCACTAACTGTGTTAGCGATTTGAAGTTGACACCCGACTTTGCGGGAGTCGACACCTGGGAATCCAAAATCGATTTATTAGGGCAGAGTCGACACCTCGTCATTTCATAACTCTTCGAATCCTCCACCAAATTTCTCCAAAACTCTCTCAAAGCCTCCCCATCTCTAATTCCACTCTATCCAAGCTTTCCTAAGGATCCAATGGCACCTAAGAGGAGAGGTTCGGTGATTGGAGTGCCTATGGTGACCGAAAAATGCTCCGTGAGGTGACCCGTCCGTGAGCCGTCTCCAAGCGAGGATTCCTCCACAGATTCAGACAATCCCAACACCACTTCGCCTCAGGTAGATACCCTAGCAGGGAGGGTAATCACAATGGGTAGGAAAGTTGACTTTGAGTTCTTTCAATCTGAGGGTTTTTCGATTGGTAATCAACTCAAGGAACTTGGATGGGATAGAGTTTGTTCTCTTGATGTTCCTACTTACCCAGCTTTAGTGAAAGAATTTTACTTTAATTTGTCGAGAGGTGATGGCGGTTTAGTGAGCTCTGTTAGAGGCAAACGGATTCATCTTACATTTCAAAAATTAGGCAATCTCTTAAGCATCCCCATTACCGGATTAGCAGCCGATGTGCACAGTGAAAGATCAGCGGTCCTATCAAGGATGTTAGGCAGAGATTTTGAAGAATTTGAGGAAATTAGGGCTAACCAGTTGCCCTTGGAATTAAGATTGCTACACAACATTTGCAGCATAATTTTGTTCCCAAAGATCGGACGTTTTGAGTATGTCTCAAAGTGGGACATTGTTGTGATGGACAGTATTTTGACCGGTCAACCTATTAATTTAGCTGCTATGATGATATTCTATATGGCAGAGGCCGGAGGGAAGAGAAGATCGTCACTACCCTATGGCATGGTTTTAACTATGGTATTTAGAAGCCAAGGGGTTGTAATTTTGGACAATGAACCCTCCAAGAACCTGAGACACACTGACTATTACAGTTTGGCCACTTTGCATAGGATGGGATTTGTAAAGGTGAACAGGCAATGAGAAAGGAAAGGTAACTTGGATGAGAGAGCCCCTGAGCCTAGACTTTTGCACCTTATGAGGCTGGTCCGTCTATGAGGGTTCCCTCACCGCAGCCGAGGAGTCCAGTTCCTGTTCCTGTACCTGCTCAAATTCATGTTCAGCCATCCTCTTCATCAGTTGGATTTTCAGACCTTCAAATGGAGCAACTCAAAGGATTGCTTGCTGCTCAGAAGGATGAACTGAAGACTGAGTTTGACAATCATTTTATGAATATTAAAGAAACACTTTATTCCTTAGATGATCGAATTACCAAAATAGAATCTTCTCTTAGCTCTTCTACTGGATCTTTAAGTAGTGATTTGAAGAATATATTTGAAGAACTTAAAGACATTTGTGGAGATTCTGAGACCTATTCAAAGTGCAATGCAGAGCTTCAAGATAAAATCATGACTGCTTGCTCTTTTGTTGATAGAAGGTTGAAAGAATTTGTAGCCACTCAGAGTGATGGAATGCATAAGATTCTAGATCATTTGACAAGAATCATTAGAACCAACTTGTAGTTTTTATGTTGTTTAATGTCTTGATGTAATGAAAGTTTAGTTTTTGATGTAATGAAGTTTAAGCGTTGATGTAATGAAAGTATAGTTTCTTTCTTTTTGTAACACTTGACTTCAATGAAATGAAATTATCTTTTGACCTATCAATCTTATCTTTTGACTTAACTTTTTTTTATCTTTTTGTTGATTACAAAAAGGGGGAGAAAGTTATGTCGTATATACATTGATTAGTTATGCTTTAATTGTCGTATATGCATTGATTAGTTATGCTTTAATTGGTATATGCATTGATTAGTTATGCTTTAATTGACATTTATTTAATTGGTATCAAATATGAAGAACAATTGATAAATATGTAAAGCAATAAGGAGATACAATTGATAATTTGAACTTCACAGGGGGAGCTACCTTATTCAGGGGGAGCTTGCTTGTGAGGATCACTTTGTTGAAAAATTTGAACTTCACAGGGCGAGCTACCTTATTCAAGGGGAGCTTGCTTGTGAGGATCACTTTGTTGAAAATTTTAATTTAAGAATACTTTGCATATACTCAATGTTTTTATAATCATAAAAAAGGGGGAGATTGTTGACCCAATTATTGATTTTGATGATTAATAAAGGAATTAAGTATATTTATTTGATTACTAATGGATTTGACAAGTGTTTCAGCACTTAAAAATATTTGATCGATTTAAATGTATTAGAAATGAGTGTTGAATCAATTGCAAATCTCAAGTTTCAAAGTCTCAGAACCTGGAGTCGACACCTAGAATTCCTAGAGCCGACCCCATGGCCAGTCAAATATTCTTCTGATTTTTGATACGGTCCGGAGCCGACACCTAGAGTTTCGGAGTCGACACTTATAGTGTCTGGAGCCGATTTCGATGCGGGGACAGAACGCTTATTTTTTGAGCATCTTGGAGCCGACACACACAGTATTCTGGAGCCGACACCTGACGATGGCGAGCCGACACCTGACTTTTTCGGAGCCGACTCCTCAACGAACTCAGAACTTTCTATTTTTGGATAAACGACTTGGAGCCGACACCTGAAAAGTTGGAGCCGACTCCAACCTGTCTGGGACGAAAATTTAAAATGCCAGATCAGCTCTAACGGTAATATTTCCTTTTTACCTAACTTCTAATGGATATATTTTGTTTCCAGGTACATTCCAACGGTTAGTTTTCTTCCAAAAATGGATTAAAAGAAATCTATAAGAAGGGGGAGAACACCCATTTTGAAAATAGAGAAAGAACGAAAAAAAAAAGAAAAAGAGGGAGAATATCCAAATCAAAAATCCGAGAAGTCTTGAGCCTGAAATCCAAGAGAGAAGTACTCAAATTCAAATCCTTCCACTTCAAAAAGCTCAAAGAAGAATCCAAGGCGTTCAAAGTTTGAAAAATCAAAGGATTCACAAAAAGGGAAAAAGCTCTGTTTTGAAGATTTTCCAACTTCTCATCTGCAACGTTTGCAACAAATCAAAGCTGAGGCCTGATTCAACATCTCCAAAGAGAAGAGGAAAAGAAGAAAAGAAGAAAAGCTCTAATCCAATCCACTTCAAATCAGGCTTTTCTAAACCTTGTTCATTTATTTGAATATTTGCTCATTTAAGGAGCTATCTTGTATCTTAAACATTATTCTTTCTTGTTTTTGCTAGTTCAATCAGGGGGATTGAACTAGTGGAGGTTGTATACCTCGGGTCAAGCTAGTTTAGCTTGAGTTTAGGGTTTTGTGCTGGTGAGCCCGAAAAACCGGCTGGGTTCGTTGTGATCCCGGGTAAAACAACAAGTTTGAGTTGTGATCTTGGAAAACAATCGGCTGTAATCAAGTCGATTATAGTGTGGACCCAAGTGAATCTTGGGAGTGGACGTAAGTGTTGGATACACCGAACCACTATAAAGTCTTTGTGTTTGTCGTGCTTCTATTATCTCTATCTCTATCTTCTTGTTTGAGCTTTATATTTGCATTACATTCAATTTCATTTATCTTAAAGCCAATAGCTTTTAAAGAAAAAGTTAAATTTTTTAAAGAACTTAATTCATCCCCTCTTAGGTTGCCATATGGGCCAATACCTTAAATCCAAAAAAAAAAAAATAGATTAGTTAAAATATCAATTCCTTTAGCTGAAACTTAACTCTCTCCCCTGTTTTAAGCACCCCCATTGATTCATCTCTTCACCCCCAGCGGCAAAAGGAGGATTCAAGCGTTCCTCCTTTGAGGGCCTGCCAGCGCCGGCCGCAACGGGAGGGGCTACCAACTACAGCGCACGCGCACGCAAAGGCATAGCGAGCACCCCATCGGTCCCGATCCGCTGGGGAAATTCTATTGGCGCCCCAAAGATTACTCTCCACACCCACACTTACTTAAAATTAGAATACCTAAAATACCCTAAGATGTAATTACTTTTCTACCCTGCTTATTTCTCTCTACACCCACCTGATCAAAACCCCTAATAACATTTCAAAACTTCTCTCCCAGGCACAGCCATCTCCCTTCCTCCCTCCCTCTCTCAACGATTGTCTCTGAAATCAGGGTCTAGACAAGGTTTGTAGCTCTCATTTCAACAATGGAGAAGCAACTAGTAATCTGGGAAGGCGACGGTGACGATAAGGTTCGTTTTTAAAAAATGAATCGTCTTTTTTTTTTTCCCGGATCGCGTTCCGTTCGGCCTACCAGGGCCGAACGGAATAGATTTGTTCAGCCATCCCAGGCCGAACAGAAACAATATGTTTGGCTTAACCTGGCCGAACAGATGCATTCTGTTTGGCTAGGTTATGCCGAACATAATGATTTCGTTCAGCCCAGTGTGGCCGAACGAAAGCATTCTGTTCGGCCTGGGATGGCTGAACAAATCTATTCCGTTCGGCCATACTTAGCCGAACGAAACCATTATGTTCCAAATATAAATTTAACATAATATTTTATCCTTGTAGGATGATGCGTCAACCGAATCAAGCAAAATTGGCTCAGATTGTGTTATGGATTACACAAATGAATTTACAACTTACGAAGTATGGTAATTTTGATTGCAATTGTTGCTGACTTATTTTAATTGTATACTATACTTGCTAAATTATACTATTTATTGTGTAGATATTCAAGAGTAGAGAAGAATTGTGTAGTTGGTGTCGGGAAGCTGGGAGGAGGAACGGATTAGTTATTGTAATTAAAACATCTGATTCGGGAAGCAATGTTAGGAAACCAAGAATCAAGTTAGGTTGCGAAAGGAGCGGTAAGCACAAATGCACAAGCGGAAAGGAAAAGGAAAAGGGATCAAAGAAGAGGGCTAGTGGTACAAAGAAGTGTGGATGCCCATTTTTATTAAGAGGAAGGAAATTGGACACTGTGGATGATTGGATTTTGGAGGTTATTTGTGGAGTGCACAATCATCCGTCTGCGAAGCATTTCGAGGGACACTCATATGCTGGAAGATTATCTAGGGAGGAGACTTCATTGTTAGTGGATATGTCGAAAACTTTGGTTCGGCCAAAGGATATATTGTCCACATTGAAGCAAAGAGATGCCCACAATGTTACGACAATGAAGACGATCTACAATGCACGCCAGAGGTATAAGGTTTTAGAGAAAGCAGGGAGATCACAGATGCAACATCTTCTTGGTAAATTAGCCGATGCTAAATATATTGAGTGGCATAGGAGTTGCGGTAGTACTGACGTGGTGCGTGACTTGTTTTGGGCACACCCTGGATGTATAGATTTGTTACGTGCATTTCCTCATGTATTGATTATGGATTGCATATACAAGACGAATAGATATCGTCTTCCTCTGTTAGAGATTGTGGGGGTGACATCAACTAATCTCACATTTTCTGTTGCTTTTGCATACATGGACTCTGAGCGGGAAAATAACTATACATGGGCATTAGATAGATTGCGCAGTGTCATGGATGCTGATGTTTTGCCTGAGGTGATAATCACAGATAGAGATTTGGCTCTATTGAATGCAATTAAGAGGGTATTTCCTACATCTTCACATATGTTATGTAGATGGCATATTAGTAGGAATGTTCTGGCTTAATGCAAAAGATTATTTGAAACAAAGGAGAAATGGGATATGTTTATAATGAGTTGGAATATACTGGTTCTGTCAGCCACAGAAGATGACTATAATGTTCGTTGGAGTGCACTTCAGAGAGATTTCAGTTCGTATCCAGATGCCTTGCGATATGTATCAGATACCTGGTTGAGCAAATACAGGGAAAGATTTGTCGCAGCGTGGACGGACAATTATAGGCACTACGGGAATGTGACAACAAATAGGTATTACAAGAAAAAGATTTCCCTTAGCAATTCATATATTATATTTTTATCTTTGATATATAACTTTGATCTAATTTGCTTACCTTACTAGGGCTGAAAGTGCACATGCAAGGCTTAAAAGACAGCTTGGTTCAAGCCAAGGTACTTTCGAGTCTTCTTGGACAAAAATAAATAGTTTGATTGAGTTGCAGCACAGCAACATTAAAGCCTCATTCGAGAAGAGTTTGACGATCGTGCAACACAACTTTAAGCCTGCTGAATTCAAAGAACTGCGAGGATTCATATCTATATGTGCATTAAATCATATCCTTGCCCAATCGAATCGGGCCAATTCAGCTGAGATTCATGAATCAGCTTGTGGGTGTGCTATTCGACGCACACATGGCTTACCATGTGCTCATGAGATTTTGCGGTATAGGATGAAAGGTCGGCCTATTCCCCTCGACTGCATAGATCCTCATTGGATGAAACTTGATATGCAGCCTGCTAAAAATGTGCAAAGTTTGAAGTTGACCTGTAAACCAGAGTTGAATATAATTGTCGAGAAATTCGAGCAGTTAGATGGGGCATCTCAATTGCAAATGTTAAAGAAATTAAGAGAGATTGCAAGTCCTGATAGTACATCTCTTGAAGAACCTGCGAAAAGGAAGATCGGTATACGTGGGCATGCTTCATTGGAGGTTGATACTTCTACTCGCCGTGACCCTTCCGCATTTGAGTTGGTTCTATCTGGACAGGATAGTTATTCACCTGGTTCTAGCAAAATATTTTAGGGATCCCAAGGATGCAGATGCAGAAGGGGCAGCCAAAGAAGAAGGTACGAAGCTTTTCTTTAATATAGCTTATCGTTATATTTTATATAATTCATATCATTCAATACAATTTGTAGGTTATTCATCAACGAATCCGGTCACATAAGCCAATGATCTATATTAATCAACTTCCAGACGGGTTGAGGGCATTCATCCAGCACATCAAGGATGTCAAAGCTGATAGCAACTGTGGATTCCGAGCAATTGCTGACTTACTTGGCTTCGGAGAGGAAGATTGGCCACGTGTCAGGAGGGATTTATTACATGAGTTGAACTGTCATATAGAGCACTATCGCACATTGTATGCTGTCGAGGGGAGGGTTGACGAGATCGCTCATGCATTATCATATTTTGAGGATTGTCCGCCATATGACCGGTGGATGACCATGCCAGATATGGGGCATCTTATAGCATCATGCTACAATGTTGTCCTGTACCACCTCTCCTTGCAACAATGTCTGACATTCTTACCGCTCAGATCGGTGCCTCTTCCTCTTGTATCCCGTAAAGACATTGCAGTGGCCTTCGTTAATAGCAACCATTTTGTGGAGGTATTAAATATATTACTCTTTGTCAATTTAAGACATTGCTGTTATTCTTGATGATTTTTTAAACTTGATTACTCTTTGTAGGTTTTCTTGTTGCCGGGTCATCCAGTACCGCCAATAGCAACCAACTGGCAAAAATACCATTTACCTTGTGCTTCCGGATGGGCCAATTCTTATGAATCTAGGATTCAACAGTTCAGAGAAAATATATCGTCCGATGTTATACTTAGCAAGACTGTTGAGTTGTAGAGTGCATTGGTTGTTACAAAGTCAAAATTTTGTTTATGTAACATTCAATGCAATTGAAATGAAATGAAAGTTTTAAATATTTTTTTTTTGTATCTTCTTATGTGTGCAAATTGTTTGTATACACTTCGATTAATGTCAAACCATACGCGAAGAAGATCCAAATACTATACTATTCCGGATGGGCGAATAATACGCGTGCCGGGCCATCAATTAGTGCCCCGTGCCGGCCCGTGCCGATGGCGTGCTGATTTTATTAAAATTTTGAAATAACTCAATAAATCACTCAATTTTATGAATATTGAAAAAATAATTTGAGTACCATCTTGTCTGCGCACCCGACGGCCCGGGCCCCATATCCTCCACCCCATTCCACACAACCACAAAGCTCCACGCCGAGTTCAACTTCTGTTCGGTCTGACAGAGCTGAACAGAGGCAAACTGTTCGGCCCTGTGTAGCCGAACATATGGCCTCTGTTCGGCCCAGTGTGGCCGAACAGAGGATATATGTTCGGCGACACAGGACCGAACATGGGTTTCTGAGTAAAGGCCTATGTTCGGTCCTGTGTCGCCGAACATATATCCTCTGTTCGGCCACACTTGGCCGAACAGAGGCCATATGTTCGGCGACACAGGGCCGAACAGTTTGCCTCTGTTCAGCTCTGTCAGACCGAACAGAAGTTGAACTCGGTGCGGGGCTTTGTGGTTGTGTGGAATGGGTAGCCGGATATGGGGCCCGGGCCGTCGGGTGCGCAGACAAGATGGTACTCAAATTATTTTTTCAATATTCATAAAATTGAGTGATTTATTGAGTTATTTCAAAATCTTTAATAAAATTCGGCACGCCACCGGCACGGGCCGGCACGGGGCTTTGTGGTTGTGTGGAATGGGTAGCCGGATATGGGGCCGGGCCGTCGGGTGCGCAGACAAGATGGTACTCAAATTATTTTTTCAATATTCATAAAATTGAGTGATTTATTGAGTTATTTCAAAATCTTTAATAAAATCCGGCACGCCACCGGCACGGGCCGGCACGGGGCTTTGTGGTTGTGTTGAATGTGGAGGAGGATATGGGTGCCGGGCCATCTGGTGCGCAGATCGGCACGGGGCACCAATTGATGGCCCACGCATAATATTGGCCCGGCAAGCGTTTAATTGGCACGACACGCCTTTGATTGGCCTTTGATATTTTTCAATTACCCATGTCATTATATTTTAGATATAATCAATGCGATTTACGCGATAATTGTGCGGTGTTAATACAAGCGGCCCGGCACGTACCGGCACGGGATGGCACGGATGAAACGGGATGGCACGGGATGAAATGTTTGACCATAAGATAAAAAAATTGTAATTGAAACTTTCATTTCATTTCATTTGCTTTGAATGTTACATATAACAAAATATTGACTTTGTAACAAGCAAAAGTAATACAAATCCCAATCAATCCCCAGCCCGTCGTCGTCGACGCCTATACTGCTGTGTGGGTGCCCGACTAGATCCAGGAACATCAGGTCGTACATGACTAGGTCCAGGCACATCAGTGTCGCATGACTAGGTCCAGGCACATCAGGCTCAACAGTCGAGATGTGCTGACCCTGCAAAACATCAACCATATGCGACATAACATCGTACATGTAGTCGGTCCCAAATGATGCAATCTCCACCCGACCCATATGTAGAGTGTTGGTACCAATGCTGATGGCATCCTCACAGCGCCGCCGGTAAACGTCAAGATCAACATCAACATCTTCAGTTCGTGCACGATCATATATGCTGGATCGGCTCTCTGGGGGTGGACAACCAAGTGCGTGATACGAGAATACCAAGCCATATATCCTGGAACACAGTCCGATGGTCGGACAACCGGATGGCTCCTACGACGTTGGCTCAGTACGTGATCCTCCCACTCCTCCCATAACTGATCCAAGAAGACATACACAATACGGTACGATCCTGCTGTCGGTCCTCTACTGGCTCGCGCAGGGGCTAGTGGCGCGTGAGGGATCGTCTGTATCCGACCAAGCTGTCGTAGAACCCTTTCAGGATAGGGTTCTACGACATCCATACACTTTAGGCATCCACTGAAGAATGCAATGTCTAGGAACGGACGATCA